>ML133453.1:991169-1060427 GCA_003864495.1 Nemopilema nomurai
CACCAACGACGACACCAACGACGACACGCACCTAGATGCAGATAAACCAACTTGAAATCAAGACAGTAGAAAACAACTATCTATAATCAACACGGTGCGGAGCGTGAACACAACAGGCAACTTGCAAACAAGGCAACAAGACAGTGTAAGGCACGATTTGGGCAGAAATGCAGCCCAACAGTGCCTGATTGAATGATGCTGCATTTGTGTTGTCCTGCTTGCCCGTACACGGGGGGAAATTAATGACAATTAACGCGAGCCAAGTTTTCTTCACACGGTTGTTGACTGGAGAAATTGTAGAGAGGAGGACGGCAAATGCAACGGCGGTGAGCAGGCCATTGAAGATGGTGATGACAAAGACAGTGACAAGACAAGACAATGCGGGCGGCAAAACGTCCAATTCTGCATGAGGGCCCCTGTGTAGCAGACGACTTTGACTTGAACATTTGTGAGGGGACTAGCGCGAACGCAGGTCCCCACTACCAGAAATTGTACGGTCGAGTTACCCACGTTTGGGGTAATCGCAGGGGTCAGCCCAACCGAACTGCAATGGAAGGGCCTCACCCTGGAAGAAACGCCTTCATGATCACGTTGTCTTCCCCGTCAGGTAAGTATGACTCTTCCAGGGTGCAAGGGAGGCTGGTTGGTGGAAGGAGTGGCTCGACACATGAGGGAAAGGAGTCACGCACACCATCTTCGTTTTATAGAGCGAGCTGTGGAGTTCCGGTCAGCCTGTCGTGGCTGTCTGGCTGAGGTGGGATGAGACTTTGTTAGCGCTCGTAGTCATCTGAAGCATGCCCATGTTTCTGCGCTGCTGCTGCTGCTACTACTACTACTACTACTACTACAGGTTAGGCCTGAATCCAAGCAGCATCTGGACTGGAGCCATGGTCAATTTAAGAATTGTTTGAATTGTTTCGCCAAAACTGACCCGAACACAATCATGAAACACAACTTTTCGCGGTATAATAAGATATAATAAGGCATAATAAGATGTATGAGAGTGAGAGACAAAGCAATTTATCCACACCACAATAATCCATGACTGCTACAAGAATGCTACGCTACAAATATAATCCTACATTACGCACAAACTTGCAATGGCAATGACATTGAAAATGACACGAACGAACGAACGAAGGAACGAACGAACGAAGGAACGAACGACCCAGCCACTAATGTCTGTCTGTGTTTATCGGTTTGTTTTTAAGATAGGTAAAGAGGGCTGGGCCACCCATGGCTGTACTGCAATGCCAGGGCAACCCGTGCTCGCGGTGAGGCAAGCCTCATGCCGACGAGCTAGTTCCAAAAATCAGTTTAATATTTGAGCGCCCTTGGGCGCATATCAGATATTAAGCTGATAAGAACAGATACTACACTTGATCTTAGCCAAAAGGCCGAGAAGCGATACCGAATATCCCTTAAGCAGTTGAGACTCTCCACCACCTTCCTTCGTTGCTTGCGGGGCTACGACTGGCTCCTTTGCTCTTGCCTCATTGTTCTTTCTCAATCAGCAACAAATCGGTAATCAGTAATCAGTAATCAAATCATCAAAACATCAATCAGTAAACAAATCAACAACCAATAGAGCGGCCACCTACCTACCTACCTACCTACCTACCTACCTACCTACCTACCTACCTACCTACCTACCTACCTACCTACCTACCTACCTACCTACCTACCTACCTACCTACCTACCTACCTACCTACCTACGTAGTAGGCCTTTCTCGTCGGTTGGCAATGACAGACCAAGGCTGCACAATTATGGCCGTAGAGGACGTAGACACTTGGTTTACTGAGCTGAGCTGAGCGGTGGTAATAAACACCCACAAATGAAGGAAAGATAGACAGCCGTTGCAGAGGAAGAATTTTCTACCCACCTACGCACGTTGCGAGTGCGCCTGTCTTTGTGGCTAGCTGGTGACCCAGCCTGCAGAGCCTGCTAGTCACAGCAGAAGAGAATAGCTGGAGGCGGGACGACGACACCAACGACGGCACCAACGACGGCACCAACGACGGCACCAACGACGGCACCAACGACGACACCAACGACGACACCAACGACGACACGCACCTAGATGCAGATAAACCAACTTGAAATCAAGACAGTAGAAAACAACTATCTATAATCAACACGGTGCGGAGCGTGAACACAACAGGCAACTTGCAAACAAGGCAACAAGACAGTGTAAGGCACGATTTGGGCAGAAATGCAGCCCAACAGTGCCTGATTGAATGATGCTGCATTTGTGTTGTCCTGCTTGCCCGTACACGGGGGGAAATTAATGACAATTAACGCGAGCCAAGTTTTCTTCACACGGTTGTTGACTGGAGAAATTGTAGAGAGGAGGACGGCAAATGCAACGGCGGTGAGCAGGCCATTGAAGATGGTGATGACAAAGACAGTGACAAGACAATGCGGGCGGCAAAACGTCCAATTCTGCATGAGGGCCCCTGTGTAGCAGACGACTTTGACTTGAACATTTGTGAGGGGACTAGCGCGAACGCAGGTCCCCACTACCAGAAATTGTACGGTCGAGTTACCCACGTTTGGGGTAATCGCAGGGTCAGCCCAACCGAACTGCAATGGAAGGGCCTCACCCTGGAAGAAACGCCTTCATGATCACGTTGTCTTCCCCGTCAGGTAAGTATGACTCTTCCAGGGTGCAAGGGAGGCTGGTTGGTGGAAGGAGTGGCTCGACACATGAGGGAAAGGAGTCACGCACACCATCTTCGTTTTATAGAGCGAGCTGTGGAGTTCCGGTCAGCCTGTCGTGGCTGTCTGGCTGAGGTGGGATGAGACTTTGTTAGCGCTCGTAGTCATCTGAAGCATGCCCATGTTTCTGCGCTGCTGCTGCTGCTACTACTACTACTACTACTACTACAGGTTAGGCCTGAATCCAAGCAGCATCTGGACTGGAGCCATGGTCAATTTAAGAATTGTTTGAATTGTTTCGCCAAAACTGACCCGAACACAATCATGAAACACAACTTTTCGCGGTATAATAAGATATAATAAGGCATAATAAGATGTATGAGAGTGAGAGACAAAGCAATTTATCCACACCACAATAATCCATGACTGCTACAAGAATGCTACGCTACAAATATAATCCTACATTACGCACAAACTTGCAATGGCAATGACATTGAAAATGACACGAACGAACGAACGAAGGAACGAACGAACGAAGGAACGAACGACCCAGCCACTAATGTCTGTCTGTGTTTATCGGTTTGTTTTTAAGATAGGTAAAGAGGGGCTGGGCCACCCATGGCTGTACTGCAATGCCAGGGCAACCCGTGCTCGCGGTGAGGCAAGCCTCATGCCGACGAGCTAGTTCCAAAAATCAGTTTAATATTTGAGCGCCCTTGGGCGCATATCAGATATTAAGCTGATAAGAACAGATACTACACTTGATCTTAGCCAAAAGGCCGAGAAGCGATACCGAATATCCCTTAAGCAGTTGAGACTCTCCACCACCTTCCTTCGTTGCTTGCGGGGCTACGACTGGCTCCTTTGCTCTTGCCTCATTGTTCTTTCTCAATCAGCAACAAATCGGTAATCAGTAATCAGTAATCAAATCATCAAAACATCAATCAGTAAACAAATCAACAACCAATAGAGCGGCCACCTACCTACCTACCTACCTACCTACCTACCTACTACCTACCTACCTACCTACCTACCTACCTACCTACCTACCTACCTACCTACCTACCTACCTACCTACCTACCTACCTACCTACCTACCTACCTACGTAGTAGGCCTTTCTCGTCGGTTGGCAATGACAGACCAAGGCTGCACAATTATGGCCGTAGAGGACGTAGACACTTGGTTTACTGAGCTGAGCTGAGCGGTGGTAATAAACACCCACAAATGAAGGAAAGATAGACAGCCGTTGCAGAGGAAGAATTTTCTACCCACCTACGCACGTTGCGAGTGCGCCTGTCTTTGTGGCTAGCTGGTGACCCAGCCTGCAGAGCCTGCTAGTCACAGCAGAAGAGAATAGCTGGAGGCGGGACGACGACACCAACGACGGCACCAACGACGGCACCAACGACGGCACCAACGACGGCACCAACGACGACACCAACGACGACACCAACGACGACACGCACCTAGATGCAGATAAACCAACTTGAAATCAAGACAGTAGAAAACAACTATCTATAATCAACACGGTGCGGAGCGTGAACACAACAGGCAACTTGCAAACAAGGCAACAAGACAGTGTAAGGCACGATTTGGGCAGAAATGCAGCCCAACAGTGCCTGATTGAATGATGCTGCATTTGTGTTGTCCTGCTTGCCCGTACACGGGGGGAAATTAATGACAATTAACGCGAGCCAAGTTTTCTTCACACGGTTGTTGACTGGAGAAATTGTAGAGAGGAGGACGGCAAATGCAACGGCGGTGAGCAGGCCATTGAAGATGGTGATGACAAAGACAGTGACAAGACAATGCGGGCGGCAAAACGTCCAATTCTGCATGAGGGCCCCTGTGTAGCAGACGACTTTGACTTGAACATTTGTGAGGGGACTAGCGCGAACGCAGGTCCCCACTACCAGAAATTGTACGGTCGAGTTACCCACGTTTGGGGTAATCGCAGGGGTCAGCCCAACCGAACTGCAATGGAAGGGCCTCACCCTGGAAGAAACGCCTTCATGATCACGTTGTCTTCCCCGTCAGGTAAGTATGACTCTTCCAGGGTGCAAGGGAGGCTGGTTGGTGGAAGGAGTGGCTCGACACATGAGGGAAAGGAGTCACGCACACCATCTTCGTTTTATAGAGCGAGCTGTGGAGTTCCGGTCAGCCTGTCGTGGCTGTCTGGCTGAGGTGGGATGAGACTTTGTTAGCGCTCGTAGTCATCTGAAGCATGCCCATGTTTCTGCGCTGCTGCTGCTGCTACTACTACTACTACTACTACTACAGGTTAGGCCTGAATCCAAGCAGCATCTGGACTGGAGCCATGGTCAATTTAAGAATTGTTTGAATTGTTTCGCCAAAACTGACCCGAACACAATCATGAAACACAACTTTTCGCGGTATAATAAGATATAATAAGGCATAATAAGATGTATGAGAGTGAGAGACAAAGCAATTTATCCACACCACAATAATCCATGACTGCTACAAGAATGCTACGCTACAAATATAATCCTACATTACGCACAAACTTGCAATGGCAATGACATTGAAAATGACACGAACGAACGAACGAAGGAACGAACGAACGAAGGAACGAACGACCCAGCCACTAATGTCTGTCTGTGTTTATCGGTTTGTTTTTAAGATAGGTAAAGAGGGGCTGGGCCACCCATGGCTGTACTGCAATGCCAGGGCAACCCGTGCTCGCGGTGAGGCAAGCCTCATGCCGACGAGCTAGTTCCAAAAATCAGTTTAATATTTGAGCGCCCTTGGGCGCATATCAGATATTAAGCTGATAAGAACAGATACTACACTTGATCTTAGCCAAAAGGCCGAGAAGCGATACCGAATATCCCTTAAGCAGTTGAGACTCTCCACCACCTTCCTTCGTTGCTTGCGGGGCTACGACTGGCTCCTTTGCTCTTGCCTCATTGTTCTTTCTCAATCAGCAACAAATCGGTAATCAGTAATCAGTAATCAAATCATCAAAACATCAATCAGTAAACAAATCAACAACCAATAGAGCGGCCACCTACCTACCTACCTACCTACCTACCTACCTACCTACCTACCTACCTACCTACCTACCTACCTACCTACCTACCTACCTACCTACCTACCTACCTACCTACCTACCTACCTACCTACCTACCTACGTAGTAGGCCTTTCTCGTCGGTTGGCAATGACAGACCAAGGCTGCACAATTATGGCCGTAGAGGACGTAGACACTTGGTTTACTGAGCTGAGCTGAGCGGTGGTAATAAACACCCACAAATGAAGGAAAGATAGACAGCCGTTGCAGAGGAAGAATTTTCTACCCACCTACGCACGTTGCGAGTGCGCCTGTCTTTGTGGCTAGCTGGTGACCCAGCCTGCAGAGCCTGCTAGTCACAGCAGAAGAGAATAGCTGGAGGCGGGACGACGACACCAACGACGGCACCAACGACGGCACCAACGACGGCACCAACGACGGCACCAACGACGACACCAACGACGACACCAACGACGACACGCACCTAGATGCAGATAAACCAACTTGAAATCAAGACAGTAGAAAACAACTATCTATAATCAACACGGTGCGGAGCGTGAACACAACAGGCAACTTGCAAACAAGGCAACAAGACAGTGTAAGGCACGATTTGGGCAGAAATGCAGCCCAACAGTGCCTGATTGAATGATGCTGCATTTGTGTTGTCCTGCTTGCCCGTACACGGGGGGAAATTAATGACAATTAACGCGAGCCAAGTTTTCTTCACACGGTTGTTGACTGGAGAAATTGTAGAGAGGAGGACGGCAAATGCAACGGCGGTGAGCAGGCCATTGAAGATGGTGATGACAAAGACAGTGACAAGACAATGCGGGCGGCAAAACGTCCAATTCTGCATGAGGGCCCCTGTGTAGCAGACGACTTTGACTTGAACATTTGTGAGGGGACTAGCGCGAACGCAGGTCCCCACTACCAGAAATTGTACGGTCGAGTTACCCACGTTTGGGGTAATCGCAGGGGTCAGCCCAACCGAACTGCAATGGAAGGGCCTCACCCTGGAAGAAACGCCTTCATGATCACGTTGTCTTCCCCGTCAGGTAAGTATGACTCTTCCAGGGTGCAAGGGAGGCTGGTTGGTGGAAGGAGTGGCTCGACACATGAGGGAAAGGAGTCACGCACACCATCTTCGTTTTATAGAGCGAGCTGTGGAGTTCCGGTCAGCCTGTCGTGGCTGTCTGGCTGAGGTGGGATGAGACTTTGTTAGCGCTCGTAGTCATCTGAAGCATGCCCATGTTTCTGCGCTGCTGCTGCTGCTACTACTACTACTACTACTACTACAGGTTAGGCCTGAATCCAAGCAGCATCTGGACTGGAGCCATGGTCAATTTAAGAATTGTTTGAATTGTTTCGCCAAAACTGACCCGAACACAATCATGAAACACAACTTTTCGCGGTATAATAAGATATAATAAGGCATAATAAGATGTATGAGAGTGAGAGACAAAGCAATTTATCCACACCACAATAATCCATGACTGCTACAAGAATGCTACGCTACAAATATAATCCTACATTACGCACAAACTTGCAATGGCAATGACATTGAAAATGACACGAACGAACGAACGAAGGAACGAACGAACGAAGGAACGAACGACCCAGCCACTAATGTCTGTCTGTGTTTATCGGTTTGTTTTTAAGATAGGTAAAGAGGGGCTGGGCCACCCATGGCTGTACTGCAATGCCAGGGCAACCCGTGCTCGCGGTGAGGCAAGCCTCATGCCGACGAGCTAGTTCCAAAAATCAGTTTAATATTTGAGCGCCCTTGGGCGCATATCAGATATTAAGCTGATAAGAACAGATACTACACTTGATCTTAGCCAAAAGGCCGAGAAGCGATACCGAATATCCCTTAAGCAGTTGAGACTCTCCACCACCTTCCTTCGTTGCTTGCGGGGCTACGACTGGCTCCTTTGCTCTTGCCTCATTGTTCTTTCTCAATCAGCAACAAATCGGTAATCAGTAATCAGTAATCAAATCATCAAAACATCAATCAGTAAACAAATCAACAACCAATAGAGCGGCCACCTACCTACCTACCTACCTACCTACCTACCTACCTACCTACCTACCTACCTACCTACCTACCTACCTACCTACCTACCTACCTACCTACCTACCTACCTACCTACCTACCTACCTACGTAGTAGGCCTTTCTCGTCGGTTGGCAATGACAGACCAAGGCTGCACAATTATGGCCGTAGAGGACGTAGACACTTGGTTTACTGAGCTGAGCTGAGCGGTGGTAATAAACACCCACAAATGAAGGAAAGATAGACAGCCGTTGCAGAGGAAGAATTTTCTACCCACCTACGCACGTTGCGAGTGCGCCTGTCTTTGTGGCTAGCTGGTGACCCAGCCTGCAGAGCCTGCTAGTCACAGCAGAAGAGAATAGCTGGAGGCGGGACGACGACACCAACGACGGCACCAACGACGGCACCAACGACGGCACCAACGACGGCACCAACGACGACACCAACGACGACACCAACGACGACACGCACCTAGATGCAGATAAACCAACTTGAAATCAAGACAGTAGAAAACAACTATCTATAATCAACACGGTGCGGAGCGTGAACACAACAGGCAACTTGCAAACAAGGCAACAAGACAGTGTAAGGCACGATTTGGGCAGAAATGCAGCCCAACAGTGCCTGATTGAATGATGCTGCATTTGTGTTGTCCTGCTTGCCCGTACACGGGGGGAAATTAATGACAATTAACGCGAGCCAAGTTTTCTTCACACGGTTGTTGACTGGAGAAATTGTAGAGAGGAGGACGGCAAATGCAACGGCGGTGAGCAGGCCATTGAAGATGGTGATGACAAAGACAGTGACAAGACAATGCGGGCGGCAAAACGTCCAATTCTGCATGAGGGCCCCTGTGTAGCAGACGACTTTGACTTGAACATTTGTGAGGGGACTAGCGCGAACGCAGGTCCCCACTACCAGAAATTGTACGGTCGAGTTACCCACGTTTGGGGTAATCGCAGGGGTCAGCCCAACCGAACTGCAATGGAAGGGCCTCACCCTGGAAGAAACGCCTTCATGATCACGTTGTCTTCCCCGTCAGGTAAGTATGACTCTTCCAGGGTGCAAGGGAGGCTGGTTGGTGGAAGGAGTGGCTCGACACATGAGGGAAAGGAGTCACGCACACCATCTTCGTTTTATAGAGCGAGCTGTGGAGTTCCGGTCAGCCTGTCGTGGCTGTCTGGCTGAGGTGGGATGAGACTTTGTTAGCGCTCGTAGTCATCTGAAGCATGCCCATGTTTCTGCGCTGCTGCTGCTGCTACTACTACTACTACTACTACTACAGGTTAGGCCTGAATCCAAGCAGCATCTGGACTGGAGCCATGGTCAATTTAAGAATTGTTTGAATTGTTTCGCCAAAACTGACCCGAACACAATCATGAAACACAACTTTTCGCGGTATAATAAGATATAATAAGGCATAATAAGATGTATGAGAGTGAGAGACAAAGCAATTTATCCACACCACAATAATCCATGACTGCTACAAGAATGCTACGCTACAAATATAATCCTACATTACGCACAAACTTGCAATGGCAATGACATTGAAAATGACACGAACGAACGAACGAAGGAACGAACGAACGAAGGAACGAACGACCCAGCCACTAATGTCTGTCTGTGTTTATCGGTTTGTTTTTAAGATAGGTAAAGAGGGGCTGGGCCACCCATGGCTGTACTGCAATGCCAGGGCAACCCGTGCTCGCGGTGAGGCAAGCCTCATGCCGACGAGCTAGTTCCAAAAATCAGTTTAATATTTGAGCGCCCTTGGGCGCATATCAGATATTAAGCTGATAAGAACAGATACTACACTTGATCTTAGCCAAAAGGCCGAGAAGCGATACCGAATATCCCTTAAGCAGTTGAGACTCTCCACCACCTTCCTTCGTTGCTTGCGGGGCTACGACTGGCTCCTTTGCTCTTGCCTCATTGTTCTTTCTCAATCAGCAACAAATCGGTAATCAGTAATCAGTAATCAAATCATCAAAACATCAATCAGTAAACAAATCAACAACCAATAGAGCGGCCACCTACCTACCTACCTACCTACCTACCTACCTACCTACCTACCTACCTACCTACCTACCTACCTACCTACTACCTACCTACCTACCTACCTACCTACCTACCTACCTACCTACCTACCTACCTACCTACCTACCTACGTAGTAGGCCTTTCTCGTCGGTTGGCAATGACAGACCAAGGCTGCACAATTATGGCCGTAGAGGACGTAGACACTTGGTTTACTGAGCTGAGCTGAGCGGTGGTAATAAACACCCACAAATGAAGGAAAGATAGACAGCCGTTGCAGAGGAAGAATTTTCTACCCACCTACGCACGTTGCGAGTGCGCCTGTCTTTGTGGCTAGCTGGTGACCCAGCCTGCAGAGCCTGCTAGTCACAGCAGAAGAGAATAGCTGGAGGCGGGACGACGACACCAACGACGGCACCAACGACGGCACCAACGACGGCACCAACGACGGCACCAACGACGACACCAACGACGACACCAACGACGACACGCACCTAGATGCAGATAAACCAACTTGAAATCAAGACAGTAGAAAACAACTATCTATAATCAACACGGTGCGGAGCGTGAACACAACAGGCAACTTGCAAACAAGGCAACAAGACAGTGTAAGGCACGATTTGGGCAGAAATGCAGCCCAACAGTGCCTGATTGAATGATGCTGCATTTGTGTTGTCCTGCTTGCCCGTACACGGGGGGAAATTAATGACAATTAACGCGAGCCAAGTTTTCTTCACACGGTTGTTGACTGGAGAAATTGTAGAGAGGAGGACGGCAAATGCAACGGCGGTGAGCAGGCCATTGAAGATGGTGATGACAAAGACAGTGACAAGACAATGCGGGCGGCAAAACGTCCAATTCTGCATGAGGGCCCCTGTGTAGCAGACGACTTTGACTTGAACATTTGTGAGGGGACTAGCGCGAACGCAGGTCCCCACTACCAGAAATTGTACGGTCGAGTTACCCACGTTTGGGGTAATCGCAGGGGTCAGCCCAACCGAACTGCAATGGAAGGGCCTCACCCTGGAAGAAACGCCTTCATGATCACGTTGTCTTCCCCGTCAGGTAAGTATGACTCTTCCAGGGTGCAAGGGAGGCTGGTTGGTGGAAGGAGTGGCTCGACACATGAGGGAAAGGAGTCACGCACACCATCTTCGTTTTATAGAGCGAGCTGTGGAGTTCCGGTCAGCCTGTCGTGGCTGTCTGGCTGAGGTGGGATGAGACTTTGTTAGCGCTCGTAGTCATCTGAAGCATGCCCATGTTTCTGCGCTGCTGCTGCTGCTACTACTACTACTACTACTACTACAGGTTAGGCCTGAATCCAAGCAGCATCTGGACTGGAGCCATGGTCAATTTAAGAATTGTTTGAATTGTTTCGCCAAAACTGACCCGAACACAATCATGAAACACAACTTTTCGCGGTATAATAAGATATAATAAGGCATAATAAGATGTATGAGAGTGAGAGACAAAGCAATTTATCCACACCACAATAATCCATGACTGCTACAAGAATGCTACGCTACAAATATAATCCTACATTACGCACAAACTTGCAATGGCAATGACATTGAAAATGACACGAACGAACGAACGAAGGAACGAACGAACGAAGGAACGAACGACCCAGCCACTAATGTCTGTCTGTGTTTATCGGTTTGTTTTTAAGATAGGTAAAGAGGGGCTGGGCCACCCATGGCTGTACTGCAATGCCAGGGCAACCCGTGCTCGCGGTGAGGCAAGCCTCATGCCGACGAGCTAGTTCCAAAAATCAGTTTAATATTTGAGCGCCCTTGGGCGCATATCAGATATTAAGCTGATAAGAACAGATACTACACTTGATCTTAGCCAAAAGGCCGAGAAGCGATACCGAATATCCCTTAAGCAGTTGAGACTCTCCACCACCTTCCTTCGTTGCTTGCGGGGCTACGACTGGCTCCTTTGCTCTTGCCTCATTGTTCTTTCTCAATCAGCAACAAATCGGTAATCAGTAATCAGTAATCAAATCATCAAAACATCAATCAGTAAACAAATCAACAACCAATAGAGCGGCCACCTACCTACCTACCTACCTACCTACCTACCTACCTACCTACCTACCTACCTACCTACCTACCTACCTACCTACCTACCTACCTACCTACCTACCTACCTACTACCTACCTACCTACCTACCTACCTACCTACCTACGTAGTAGGCCTTTCTCGTCGGTTGGCAATGACAGACCAAGGCTGCACAATTATGGCCGTAGAGGACGTAGACACTTGGTTTACTGAGCTGAGCTGAGCGGTGGTAATAAACACCCACAAATGAAGGAAAGATAGACAGCCGTTGCAGAGGAAGAATTTTCTACCCACCTACGCACGTTGCGAGTGCGCCTGTCTTTGTGGCTAGCTGGTGACCCAGCCTGCAGAGCCTGCTAGTCACAGCAGAAGAGAATAGCTGGAGGCGGGACGACGACACCAACGACGGCACCAACGACGGCACCAACGACGGCACCAACGACGGCACCAACGACGACACCAACGACGACACCAACGACGACACGCACACATACTAGATGCAGATAAACCAACTTGAAATCAAGACAGTAGAAAACAACTATCTATAATCAACACGGTGCGGAGCGTGAACACAACAGGCAACTTGCAAACAAGGCAACAAGACAGTGTAAGGCACGATTTGGGCAGAAATGCAGCCCAACAGTGCCTGATTGAATGATGCTGCATTTGTGTTGTCCTGCTTGCCCGTACACGGGGGGAAATTAATGACAATTAACGCGAGCCAAGTTTTCTTCACACGGTTGTTGACTGGAGAAATTGTAGAGAGGAGGACGGCAAATGCAACGGCGGTGAGCAGGCCATTGAAGATGGTGATGACAAAGACAGTGACAAGACAATGCGGGCGGCAAAACGTCCAATTCTGCATGAGGGCCCCTGTGTAGCAGACGACTTTGACTTGAACATTTGTGAGGGGACTAGCGCGAACGCAGGTCCCCACTACCAGAAATTGTACGGTCGAGTTACCCACGTTTGGGGTAATCGCAGGGGTCAGCCCAACCGAACTGCAATGGAAGGGCCTCACCCTGGAAGAAACGCCTTCATGATCACGTTGTCTTCCCCGTCAGGTAAGTATGACTCTTCCAGGGTGCAAGGGAGGCTGGTTGGTGGAAGGAGTGGCTCGACACATGAGGGAAAGGAGTCACGCACACCATCTTCGTTTTATAGAGCGAGCTGTGGAGTTCCGGTCAGCCTGTCGTGGCTGTCTGGCTGAGGTGGGATGAGACTTTGTTAGCGCTCGTAGTCATCTGAAGCATGCCCATGTTTCTGCGCTGCTGCTGCTGCTACTACTACTACTACTACTACTACAGGTTAGGCCTGAATCCAAGCAGCATCTGGACTGGAGCCATGGTCAATTTAAGAATTGTTTGAATTGTTTCGCCAAAACTGACCCGAACACAATCATGAAACACAACTTTTCGCGGTATAATAAGATATAATAAGGCATAATAAGATGTATGAGAGTGAGAGACAAAGCAATTTATCCACACCACAATAATCCATGACTGCTACAAGAATGCTACGCTACAAATATAATCCTACATTACGCACAAACTTGCAATGGCAATGACATTGAAAATGACACGAACGAACGAACGAAGGAACGAACGAACGAAGGAACGAACGACCCAGCCACTAATGTCTGTCTGTGTTTATCGGTTTGTTTTTAAGATAGGTAAAGAGGGGCTGGGCCACCCATGGCTGTACTGCAATGCCAGGGCAACCCGTGCTCGCGGTGAGGCAAGCCTCATGCCGACGAGCTAGTTCCAAAAATCAGTTTAATATTTGAGCGCCCCTTGGGCGCATATCAGATATTAAGCTGATAAGAACAGATACTACACTTGATCTTAGCCAAAAGGCCGAGAAGCGATACCGAATATCCCTTAAGCAGTTGAGACTCTCCACCACCTTCCTTCGTTGCTTGCGGGCTACGACTGGCTCCTTTGCTCTTGCCTCATTGTTCTTTCTCAATCAGCAACAAATCGGTAATCAGTAATCAGTAATCAAATCATCAAAACATCAATCAGTAAAAAATCAAACAACCAATAGAGCGGCCTACCTACCTACTACCTACCTAACCTACCTACCCTACCTACCTACCTACCTACCTACCTACCTACCTACCTACCTACCTACCTACCTACCTACCTACCTACCTACCTACCTACCTACCTACCTACCTACCTACCTACCTACGTAGTAGGCCTTTCTCGTCGGTTGGCAATGACAGACCAAGGCTGCACAATTATGGCCGTAGAGGACGTAGACACTTGGTTTACTGAGCTGAGCTGAGCGGTGGTAATAAACACCCACAAATGAAGGAAAGATAGACAGCCGTTGCAGAGGAAGAATTTTCTACCCACCTACGCACGTTGCGAGTGCGCCTGTCTTTGTGGCTAGCTGGTGACCCAGCCTGCAGAGCCTGCTAGTCACAGCAGAAGCGAATAGCTGGAGGCGGGACGACGACACCAACGACGGCACCAACGACGGCACCAACGACGGCACCAACGACGGCACCAACGACGGCACCAACGACGACACCAACGACGACACCAACGACGACACGCACCTAGATGCAGATAAACCAACTTGAAATCAAGACAGTAGAAAACAACTATCTATAATCAACACGGTGCGGAGCGTGAACACAACAGGCAACTTGCAAACAAGGCAACAAGACAGTGTAAGGCACGATTTGGGCAGAAATGCAGCCCAACAGTGCCTGATTGAATGATGCTGCATTTGTGTTGTCCTGCTTGCCCGTACACGGGGGAAATTAATGACAATTAACGCGAGCCAAGTTTTCTTCACACGGTTGTTGACTGGAGAAATTGTAGAGAGGAGGACGGCAAATGCAACGGCGGTGAGCAGGCCATTGAAGATGGTGATGACAAAGACAGTGACAAGACAAGACAATGCGGGCGGCAAAACGTCCAATTCTGCATGAGGGCCCCTGTGTAGCAGACGACTTTGACTTGAACATTTGTGAGGGGACTAGCGCGAACGCAGGTCCCCACTACCAGAAATTGTACGGTCGAGTTACCCACGTTTGGGGTAATCGCAGGGGTCAGCCCAACCGAACTGCAATGGAAGGGCCTCACCCTGGAAGAAACGCCTTCATGATCACGTTGTCTTCCCCGTCAGGTAAGTATGACTCTTCCAGGGTGCAAGGGAGGCTGGTTGGTGGAAGGAGTGGCTCGACACATGAGGGAAAGGAGTCACGCACACCATCTTCGTTTTATAGAGCGAGCTGTGGAGTTCCGGTCAGCCTGTCGTGGCTGTCTGGCTGAGGTGGGATGAGACTTTGTTAGCGCTCGTAGTCATCTGAAGCATGCCCATGTTTCTGCGCTGCTGCTGCTGCTACTACTACTACTACTACTACTACAGATTAGGCCTGAATCCAAGCAGCATCTGGACTGGAGCCATGGTCAATTTAAGAATTGTTTGAATTGTTTCGCCAAAACTGACCCGAACACAATCATGAAACACAACTTTTCGCGGTATAATAAGATATAATAAGGTATAATAAGATGTATGAGAGTGAGAGACAAAGCAATTTATCCACACCACAATAATCCATGACTGCTACAAGAATGCTACGCTACAAATATAATCCTACATTACGCACAAACTTGCAATGGCAATGACATTGAAAATGACACGAACGAACGAACGAAGGAACGAACGAACGAAGGAACGAACGACCCAGCCACTAATGTCTGTCTGTGTTTATCGGTTTGTTTTTAAGATAGGTAAAGAGGGGCTGGGCCACCCATGGCTGTACTGCAATGCCAGGGCAACCCGTGCTCGCGGTGAGGCAAGCCTCATGCCGACGAGCTAGTTCCAAAAATCAGTTTAATATTTGAGCGCCCTTGGGCGCATATCAGATATTAAGCTGATAAGAACAGATACTACACTTGATCTTAGCCAAAAGGCCGAGAAGCGATACCGAATATCCCTTAAGCAGTTGAGACTCTCCACCACCTTCCTTCGTTGCTTGCGGGGCTACGACTGGCTCCTTTGCTCTTGCCTCATTGTTCTTTCTCAATCAGCAACAAATCGGTAATCAGTAATCAGTAATCAAATCATCAAAACATCAATCAGTAAACAAATCAACAACCAATAGAGCGGCCACCTACCTACCTACCTACCTACCTACCTACCTACCTACCTACTACTACCTACCTACTACCTACCTACACCTACCTACCTACCTACCTACCTACCTACCTACCTACGTAGTAGGCCTTTCTCGTCGGTTGGCAATGACAGACCAAGGCTGCACAATTATGGCCGTAGAGGACGTAGACACTTGGTTTACTGAGCTGAGCTGAGCGGTGGTAATAAACACCCACAAATGAAGGAAAGATAGACAGCCGTTGCAGAGGAAGAATTTTCTACCCACCTACGCACGTTGCGAGTGCGCCTGTCTTTGTGGCTAGCTGGTGACCCAGCCTGCAGAGCCTGCTAGTCACAGCAGAAGCGAATAGCTGGAGGCGGGACGACGACACCAACGACGGCACCAACGACGGCACCAACGACGGCACCAACGACGGCACCAACGACGACACCAACCGACACAACGACGACACCAACCGACACGCACCTAGATGCAGATAAACCAACTTGAAATCAAGACAGTAGAAAACAACTATCTATAATCAACACGGTGCGGAGCGTGAACACAACAGGCAACTTGCAAACAAGGCAACAAGACAGTGTAAGGCACGATTTGGGCAGAAATGCAGCCCAACAGTGCCTGATTGAATGATGCTGCATTTGTGTTGTCCTGCTTGCCCGTACACGGGGGGAAATTAATGACAATTAACGCGAGCCAAGTTTTCTTCACACGGTTGTTGACTGGAGAAATTGTAGAGAGGAGGACGGCAAATGCAACGGCGGTGAGCAGGCCATTGAAGATGGTGATGACAAAGACAGTGACAAGACAAGACAATGCGGGCGGCAAAACGTCCAATTCTGCATGAGGGCCCCTGTGTAGCAGACGACTTTGACTTGAACATTTGTGAGGGGACTAGCGCGAACGCAGGTCCCCACTACCAGAAATTGTACGGTCGAGTTACCCACGTTTGGGGTAATCGCAGGGGTCAGCCCAACCGAACTGCAATGGAAGGGCCTCACCCTGGAAGAAACGCCTTCATGATCACGTTGTCTTCCCCGTCAGGTAAGTATGACTCTTCCAGGGTGCAAGGGAGGCTGGTTGGTGGAAGGAGTGGCTCGACACATGAGGGAAAGGAGTCACGCACACCATCTTCGTTTTATAGAGCGAGCTGTGGAGTTCCGGTCAGCCTGTCGTGGCTGTCTGGCTGAGGTGGGATGAGACTTTGTTAGCGCTCGTAGTCATCTGAAGCATGCCCATGTTTCTGCGCTGCTGCTGCTGCTACTACTACTACTACTACTACTACAGATTAGGCCTGAATCCAAGCAGCATCTGGACTGGAGCCATGGTCAATTTAAGAATTGTTTGAATTGTTTCGCCAAAACTGACCCGAACACAATCATGAAACACAACTTTTCGCGGTATAATAAGATATAATAAGGTATAAGATGTATGAGAGTGAGAGACAAAGCAATTTATCCACACCACAATAATCCATGACTGCTACAAGAATGCTACGCTACAAATATAATCCTACATTACGCACAAACTTGCAATGGCAATGACATTGAAAATGACACGAACGAACGAACGAAGGAACGAACGAACGAAGGAACGAACGACCCAGCCACTAATGTCTGTCTGTGTTTATCGGTTTGTTTTTAAGATAGGTAAAGAGGGGCTGGGCCACCCATGGCTGTACTGCAATGCCAGGGCAACCCGTGCTCGCGGTGAGGCAAGCCTCATGCCGACGAGCTAGTTCCAAAAATCAGTTTAATATTTGAGCGCCCTTGGGCGCATATCAGATATTAAGCTGATAAGAACAGATACTACACTTGATCTTAGCCAAAAGGCCGAGAAGCGATACCGAATATCCCTTAAGCAGTTGAGACTCTCCACCACCTTCCTTCGTTGCTTGCGGGGCTACGACTGGCTCCTTTGCTCTTGCCTCATTGTTCTTTCTCAATCAGCAACAAATCGGTAATCAGTAATCAGTAATCAAATCATCAAAACATCAATCAGTAAACAAATCAACAACCAATAGACCTACCTACCTACCTACCTACCTACCTACCTACCTACCTACCTACCTACCTACCTACCTACCTACCTACCTACCTACCTACCTACCTACCTACCTACCTACCTACCTACCTACCTACCTACGTAGTAGGCCTTTCTCGTCGGTTGGCAATGACAGACCAAGGCTGCACAATTATGGCCGTAGAGGACGTAGACACTTGGTTTACTGAGCTGAGCTGAGCGGTGGTAATAAACACCCACAAATGAAGGAAAGATAGACAGCCGTTGCAGAGGAAGAATTTTCTACCCACCTACGCACGTTGCGAGTGCGCCTGTCTTTGTGGCTAGCTGGTGACCCAGCCTGCAGAGCCTGCTAGTCACAGCAGAAGCGAATAGCTGGAGGCGGGACGACGACACCAACGACGGCACCAACGACGGCACCAACGACGGCACCAACGACGGCACCAACGACGCACCAACGACGACACCAACGACGACACCAACGACGACACGCACCTAGATGCAGATAAACCAACTTGAAATCAAGACAGTAGAAAACAACTATCTATAATCAACACGGTGCGGAGCGTGAACACAACAGGCAACTTGCAAACAAGGCAACAAGACAGTGTAAGGCACGATTTGGGCAGAAATGCAGCCCAACAGTGCCTGATTGAATGATGCTGCATTTGTGTTGTCCTGCTTGCCCGTACACGGGGGGAAATTAATGACAATTAACGCGAGCCAAGTTTTCTTCACACGGTTGTTGACTGGAGAAATTGTAGAGAGGAGGACGGCAAATGCAACGGCGGTGAGCAGGCCATTGAAGATGGTGATGACAAAGACAGTGACAAGACAAGACAATGCGGGCGGCAAAACGTCCAATTCTGCATGAGGGCCCCTGTGTAGCAGACGACTTTGACTTGAACATTTGTGAGGGGACTAGCGCGAACGCAGGTCCCCACTACCAGAAATTGTACGGTCGAGTTACCCACGTTTGGGGTAATCGCAGGGGTCAGCCCAACCGAACTGCAATGGAAGGGCCTCACCCTGGAAGAAACGCCTTCATGATCACGTTGTCTTCCCCGTCAGGTAAGTATGACTCTTCCAGGGTGCAAGGGAGGCTGGTTGGTGGAAGGAGTGGCTCGACACATGAGGGAAAGGAGTCACGCACACCATCTTCGTTTTATAGAGCGAGCTGTGGAGTTCCGGTCTGAGGTGGGATGAGACTTTGTTAGCGCTCGTAGTCATCTGAAGCATGCCCATGTTTCTGCGCTGCTGCTGCTGCTACTACTACTACTACTACTACTACAGATTAGGCCTGAATCCAAGCAGCATCTGGACTGGAGCCATGGTCAATTTAAGAATTGTTTGAATTGTTTCGCCAAAACTGACCCGAACACAATCATGAAACACAACTTTTCGCGGTATAATAAGATATAATAAGGTATAATAAGATGTATGAGAGTGAGAGACAAAGCAATTTATCCACACCACAATAATCCATGACTGCTACAAGAATGCTACGCTACAAATATAATCCTACATTACGCACAAACTTGCAATGGCAATGACATTGAAAATGACACGAACGAACGAACGAAGGAACGAACGAACGAAGGAACGAACGACCCAGCCACTAATGTCTGTCTGTGTTTATCGGTTTGTTTTTAAGATAGGTAAAGAGGGGCTGGGCCACCCATGGCTGTACTGCAATGCCAGGGCAACCCGTGCTCGCGGTGAGGCAAGCCTCATGCCGACGAGCTAGTTCCAAAAATCAGTTTAATATTTGAGCGCCCTTGGGCGCATATCAGATATTAAGCTGATAAGAACAGATACTACACTTGATCTTAGCCAAAAGGCCGAGAAGCGATACCGAATATCCCTTAAGCAGTTGAGACTCTCCACCACCTTCCTTCGTTGCTTGCGGGGCTACGACTGGCTCCTTTGCTCTTGCCTCATTGTTCTTTCTCAATCAGCAACAAATCGGTAATCAGTAATCAGTAATCAAATCATCAAAACATCAATCAGTAAACAAATCAACAACCAATAGAGCGGCCTACCTACCTACCTACTACTACCTACCTACCTACCTACCTACCTACCTACCTACCTACCTACCTACCTACCTACCTACCTACCTACCTACCTACCTACCTACCTACCTACCTACCTACCTACTGTAGTAGGCCTTTCTCGTCGGTTGGCAATGACAGACCAAGGCTGCACAATTATGGCCGTAGAGGACGTAGACACTTGGTTTACTGAGCTGAGCTGAGCGGTGGTAATAAACACCCACAAATGAAGGAAAGATAGACAGCCGTTGCAGAGGAAGAATTTTCTACCCACCTACGCACGTTGCGAGTGCGCCTGTCTTTGTGGCTAGCTGGTGACCCAGCCTGCAGAGCCTGCTAGTCACAGCAGAAGCGAATAGCTGGAGGCGGGACGACGACACCAACGACGGCACCAACGACGGCACCAACGACGGCACCAACGACGGCACCAACGACACACCAACGACGACACCAACGACGACACCAACGACGACACGCACCTAGATGCAGATAAACCAACTTGAAATCAAGACAGTAGAAAACAACTATCTATAATCAACACGGTGCGGAGCGTGAACACAACAGGCAACTTGCAAACAAGGCAACAAGACAGTGTAAGGCACGATTTGGGCAGAAATGCAGCCCAACAGTGCCTGATTGAATGATGCTGCATTTGTGTTGTCCTGCTTGCCCGTACACGGGGGGAAATTAATGACAATTAACGCGAGCCAAGTTTTCTTCACACGGTTGTTGACTGGAGAAATTGTAGAGAGGAGGACGGCAAATGCAACGGCGGTGAGCAGGCCATTGAAGATGGTGATGACAAAGACAGTGACAAGACAAGACAATGCGGGCGGCAAAACGTCCAATTCTGCATGAGGGCCCCTGTGTAGCAGACGACTTTGACTTGAACATTTGTGAGGGGACTAGCGCGAACGCAGGTCCCCACTACCAGAAATTGTACGGTCGAGTTACCCACGTTTGGGGTAATCGCAGGGGTCAGCCCAACCGAACTGCAATGGAAGGGCCTCACCCTGGAAGAAACGCCTTCATGATCACGTTGTCTTCCCCGTCAGGTAAGTATGACTCTTCCAGGGTGCAAGGGAGGCTGGTTGGTGGAAGGAGTGGCTCGACACATGAGGGAAAGGAGTCACGCACACCATCTTCGTTTTATAGAGCGAGCTGTGGAGTTCCGGTCAGCCTGTCGTGGCTGTCTGGCTGAGGTGGGATGAGACTTTGTTAGCGCTCGTAGTCATCTGAAGCATGCCCATGTTTCTGCGCTGCTGCTGCTGCTACTACTACTACTACTACTACTACAGATTAGGCCTGAATCCAAGCAGCATCTGGACTGGAGCCATGGTCAATTTAAGAATTGTTTGAATTGTTTCGCCAAAACTGACCCGAACACAATCATGAAACACAACTTTTCGCGGTATAATAAGATATAATAAGGTATAATAAGATGTATGAGAGTGAGAGACAAAGCAATTTATCCACACCACAATAATCCATGACTGCTACAAGAATGCTACGCTACAAATATAATCCTACATTACGCACAAACTTGCAATGGCAATGACATTGAAAATGACACGAACGAACGAACGAAGGAACGAACGAACGAAGGAACGAACGACCCAGCCACTAATGTCTGTCTGTGTTTATCGGTTTGTTTTTAAGATAGGTAAAGAGGGGCTGGGCCACCCATGGCTGTACTGCAATGCCAGGGCAACCCGTGCTCGCGGTGAGGCAAGCCTCATGCCGACGAGCTAGTTCCAAAAATCAGTTTAATATTTGAGCGCCCTTGGGCGCATATCAGATATTAAGCTGATAAGAACAGATACTACACTTGATCTTAGCCAAAAGGCCGAGAAGCGATACCGAATATCCCTTAAGCAGTTGAGACTCTCCACCACCTTCCTTCGTTGCTTGCGGGGCTACGACTGGCTCCTTTGCTCTTGCCTCATTGTTCTTTCTCAATCAGCAACAAATCGGTAATCAGTAATCAGTAATCAAATCATCAAAACATCAATCAGTAAACAATCAACAACCAATAGAGCGGCCACCTACCTACCTACCTACCTACCTACCTACCTACCTACCTACCTACCTACCTACCTACCTACCTACCTACCTACCTACCTACGTAGTAGGCCTTTCTCGTCGGTTGGCAATGACAGACCAAGGCTGCACAATTATGGCCGTAGAGGACGTAGACACTTGGTTTACTGAGCTGAGCTGAGCGGTGGTAATAAACACCCACAAATGAAGGAAAGATAGACAGCCGTTGCAGAGGAAGAATTTTCTACCCACCTACGCACGTTGCGAGTGCGCCTGTCTTTGTGGCTAGCTGGTGACCCAGCCTGCAGAGCCTGCTAGTCACAGCAGAAGAATAGCTGGAGGCGGGACGACGACACCAACGACGGCACCAACGACGGCACCAACGACGGCACCAACGACGGCACCAACGACGGCACCAACGACGACACCAACGACGACACCAACGAACGACACGCACCTAGATGCAGATAAACCAACTTGAAATCAAGACAGTAGAAAACAACTATCTATAATCAACACGGTGCGGAGCGTGAACACAACAGGCAACTTGCAAACAAGGCAACAAGACAGTGTAAGGCACGATTTGGGCAGAAATGCAGCCCAACAGTGCCTGATTGAATGATGCTGCATTTGTGTTGTCCTGCTTGCCCGTACACGGGGGAAATTAATGACAATTAACGCGAGCCAAGTTTTCTTCACACGGTTGTTGACTGGAGAAATTGTAGAGAGGAGGACGGCAAATGCAACGGCGGTGAGCAGGCCATTGAAGATGGTGATGACAAAGACAGTGACAAGACAAGACAATGCGGGCGGCAAAACGTCCAATTCTGCATGAGGGCCCCTGTGTAGCAGACGACTTTGACTTGAACATTTGTGAGGGGACTAGCGCGAACGCAGGTCCCCACTACCAGAAATTGTACGGTCGAGTTACCCACGTTTGGGGTAATCGCAGGGGTCAGCCCAACCGAACTGCAATGGAAGGGCCTCACCCTGGAAGAAACGCCTTCATGATCACGTTGTCTTCCCCGTCAGGTAAGTATGACTCTTCCAGGGTGCAAGGGAGGCTGGTTGGTGGAAGGAGTGGCTCGACACATGAGGGAAAGGAGTCACGCACACCATCTTCGTTTTATAGAGCGAGCTGTGGAGTTCCGGTCAGCCTGTCGTGGCTGTCTGGCTGAGGTGGGATGAGACTTTGTTAGCGCTCGTAGTCATCTGAAGCATGCCCATGTTTCTGCGCTGCTGCTGCTGCTACTACTACTACTACTACTACAGATTAGGCCTGAATCCAAGCAGCATCTGGACTGGAGCCATGGTCAATTTAAGAATTGTTTGAATTGTTTCGCCAAAACTGACCCGAACACAATCATGAAACACAACTTTTCGCGGTATAATAAGATATAATAAGGTATAATAAGATGTATGAGAGTGAGAGACAAAGCAATTTATCCACACCACAATAATCCATGACTGCTACAAGAATGCTACGCTACAAATATAATCCTACATTACGCACAAACTTGCAATGGCAATGACATTGAAAATGACACGAACGAACGAACGAAGGAACGAACGAACGAAGGAACGAACGACCCAGCCACTAATGTCTGTCTGTGTTTATCGGTTTGTTTTTAAGATAGGTAAAGAGGGGCTGGGCCACCCATGGCTGTACTGCAATGCCAGGGCAACCCGTGCTCGCGGTGAGGCAAGCCTCATGCCGACGAGCTAGTTCCAAAAATCAGTTTAATATTTGAGCGCCCTTGGGCGCATATCAGATATTAAGCTGATAAGAACAGATACTACACTTGATCTTAGCCAAAAGGCCGAGAAGCGATACCGAATATCCCTTAAGCAGTTGAGACTCTCCACCACCTTCCTTCGTTGCTTGCGGGGCTACGACTGGCTCCTTTGCTCTTGCCTCATTGTTCTTTCTCAATCAGCAACAAATCGGTAATCAGTAATCAGTAATCAAATCATCAAAACATCAATCAGTAAACAAATCAACAACCAATAGAGCGGCCACCTACCTACCTACCTACCTACCTACCTACCTACCTACCTACCTACCTACCTACCTACCTACCTACCTACCTACCTACCTACCTACCTACGTAGTAGGCCTTTCTCGTCGGTTGGCAATGACAGACCAAGGCTGCACAATTATGGCCGTAGAGGACGTAGACACTTGGTTTACTGAGCTGAGCTGAGCGGTGGTAATAAACACCCACAAATGAAGGAAAGATAGACAGCCGTTGCAGAGGAAGAATTTTCTACCCACCTACGCACGTTGCGAGTGCGCCTGTCTTTGTGGCTAGCTGGTGACCCAGCCTGCAGAGCCTGCTAGTCACAGCAGAAGCGAATAGCTGGAGGCGGGACGACGACACCAACGACGGCACCAACGACGGCACCAACGACGGCACCAACGACGGCACCAACGACGGCACCAACGACGACACCAACGACGACACCAACGACGACACGCACCTAGATGCAGATAAACCAACTTGAAATCAAGACAGTAGAAAACAACTATCTATAATCAACACGGTGCGGAGCGTGAACACAACAGGCAACTTGCAAACAAGGCAACAAGACAGTGTAAGGCACGATTTGGGCAGAAATGCAGCCCAACAGTGCCTGATTGAATGATGCTGCATTTGTGTTGTCCTGCTTGCCCGTACACGGGGGAAATTAATGACAATTAACGCGAGCCAAGTTTTCTTCACACGGTTGTTGACTGGAGAAATTGTAGAGAGGAGGACGGCAAATGCAACGGCGGTGAGCAGGCCATTGAAGATGGTGATGACAAAGACAGTGACAAGACAAGACAATGCGGGCGGCAAAACGTCCAATTCTGCATGAGGGCCCCTGTGTAGCAGACGACTTTGACTTGAACATTTGTGAGGGGACTAGCGCGAACGCAGGTCCCCACTACCAGAAATTGTACGGTCGAGTTACCCACGTTTGGGGTAATCGCAGGGGTCAGCCCAACCGAACTGCAATGGAAGGGCCTCACCCTGGAAGAAACGCCTTCATGATCACGTTGTCTTCCCCGTCAGGTAAGTATGACTCTTCCAGGGTGCAAGGGAGGCTGGTTGGTGGAAGGAGTGGCTCGACACATGAGGGAAAGGAGTCACGCACACCATCTTCGTTTTATAGAGCGAGCTGTGGAGTTCCGGTCAGCCTGTCGTGGCTGTCTGGCTGAGGTGGGATGAGACTTTGTTAGCGCTCGTAGTCATCTGAAGCATGCCCATGTTTCTGCGCTGCTGCTGCTGCTACTACTACTACTACTACTACTACAGATTAGGCCTGAATCCAAGCAGCATCTGGACTGGAGCCATGGTCAATTTAAGAATTGTTTGAATTGTTTCGCCAAAACTGACCCGAACACAATCATGAAACACAACTTTTCGCGGTATAATAAGATATAATAAGGTATAATAAGATGTATGAGAGTGAGAGACAAAGCAATTTATCCACACCACAATAATCCATGACTGCTACAAGAATGCTACGCTACAAATATAATCCTACATTACGCACAAACTTGCAATGGCAATGACATTGAAAATGACACGAACGAACGAACGAAGGAACGAACGAACGAAGGAACGAACGACCCAGCCACTAATGTCTGTCTGTGTTTATCGGTTTGTTTTTAAGATAGGTAAAGAGGGGCTGGGCCACCCATGGCTGTACTGCAATGCCAGGGCAACCCGTGCTCGCGGTGAGGCAAGCCTCATGCCGACGAGCTAGTTCCAAAAATCAGTTTAATATTTGAGCGCCCTTGGGCGCATATCAGATATTAAGCTGATAAGAACAGATACTACACTTGATCTTAGCCAAAAGGCCGAGAAGCGATACCGAATATCCCTTAAGCAGTTGAGACTCTCCACCACCTTCCTTCGTTGCTTGCGGGGCTACGACTGGCTCCTTTGCTCTTGCCTCATTGTTCTTTCTCAATCAGCAACAAATCGGTAATCAGTAATCAGTAATCAAATCATCAAAACATCAATCAGTAAACAAATCAACAACCAATAGAGCGGCCACCTACCTACCTACCTACCTACCTACCTACCTACCTACCTACCTACCTACCTACCTACCTACCTACCTACCTACCTACCTACCTACCTACCTACCTACCTACGTAGTAGGCCTTTCTCGTCGGTTGGCAATGACAGACCAAGGCTGCACAATTATGGCCGTAGAGGACGTAGACACTTGGTTTACTGAGCTGAGCTGAGCGGTGGTAATAAACACCCACAAATGAAGGAAAGATAGACAGCCGTTGCAGAGGAAGAATTTTCTACCCACCTACGCACGTTGCGAGTGCGCCTGTCTTTGTGGCTAGCTGGTGACCCAGCCTGCAGAGCCTGCTAGTCACAGCAGAAGCGAATAGCTGGAGGCGGGACGACGACACCAACGACGGCACCAACGACGGCACCAACGACGGCACCAACGACGGCACCAACGACGGCACCAACGACGACACCAACGACGACACCAACGACGACACGCACCTAGATGCAGATAAACCAACTTGAAATCAAGACAGTAGAAAACAACTATCTATAATCAACACGGTGCGGAGCGTGAACACAACAGGCAACTTGCAAACAAGGCAACAAGACAGTGTAAGGCACGATTTGGGCAGAAATGCAGCCCAACAGTGCCTGATTGAATGATGCTGCATTTGTGTTGTCCTGCTTGCCCGTACACGGGGGGAAATTAATGACAATTAACGCGAGCCAAGTTTTCTTCACACGGTTGTTGACTGGAGAAATTGTAGAGAGGAGGACGGCAAATGCAACGGCGGTGAGCAGGCCATTGAAGATGGTGATGACAAAGACAGTGACAAGACAAGACAATGCGGGCGGCAAAACGTCCAATTCTGCATGAGGGCCCCTGTGTAGCAGACGACTTTGACTTGAACATTTGTGAGGGGACTAGCGCGAACGCAGGTCCCCACTACCAGAAATTGTACGGTCGAGTTACCCACGTTTGGGGTAATCGCGGGGTCAGCCCAACCGAACTGCAATGGAAGGGCCTCACCCTGGAAGAAACGCCTTCATGATCACGTTGTCTTCCCCGTCAGGTAAGTATGACTCTTCCAGGGTGCAAGGGAGGCTGGTTGGTGGAAGGAGTGGCTCGACACATGAGGGAAAGGAGTCACGCACACCATCTTCGTTTTATAGAGCGAGCTGTGGAGTTCCGGTCAGCCTGTCGTGGCTGTCTGGCTGAGGTGGGATGAGACTTTGTTAGCGCTCGTAGTCATCTGAAGCATGCCCATGTTTCTGCGCTGCTGCTGCTGCTACTACTACTACTACTACTACTACAGATTAGGCCTGAATCCAAGCAGCATCTGGACTGGAGCCATGGTCAATTTAAGAATTGTTTGAATTGTTTCGCCAAAACTGACCCGAACACAATCATGAAACACAACTTTTCGCGGTATAATAAGATATAATAAGGTATAATAAGATGTATGAGAGTGAGAGACAAAGCAATTTATCCACACCACAATAATCCATGACTGCTACAAGAATGCTACGCTACAAATATAATCCTACATTACGCACAAACTTGCAATGGCAATGACATTGAAAATGACACGAACGAACGAACGAAGGAACGAACGAACGAAGGAACGAACGACCCAGCCACTAATGTCTGTCTGTGTTTATCGGTTTGTTTTTAAGATAGGTAAAGAGGGGCTGGGCCACCCATGGCTGTACTGCAATGCCAGGGCAACCCGTGCTCGCGGTGAGGCAAGCCTCATGCCGACGAGCTAGTTCCAAAAATCAGTTTAATATTTGAGCGCCCTTGGGCGCATATCAGATATTAAGCTGATAAGAACAGATACTACACTTGATCTTAGCCAAAAGGCCGAGAAGCGATACCGAATATCCCTTAAGCAGTTGAGACTCTCCACCACCTTCCTTCGTTGCTTGCGGGGCTACGACTGGCTCCTTTGCTCTTGCCTCATTGTTCTTTCTCAATCAGCAACAAATCGGTAATCAGTAATCAGTAATCAAATCATCAAAACATCAATCAGTAAACAAATCAACAACCAATAGAGCGGCCACCTACCTACCTACCTACCTACCTACCTACCTACCTACCTACCTACCTACCTACCTACCTACCTACCTACCTACCTACGTAGTAGGCCTTTCTCGTCGGTTGGCAATGACAGACCAAGGCTGCACAATTATGGCCGTAGAGGACGTAGACACTTGGTTTACTGAGCTGAGCTGAGCGGTGGTAATAAACACCCACAAATGAAGGAAAGATAGACAGCCGTTGCAGAGGAAGAATTTTCTACCCACCTACGCACGTTGCGAGTGCGCCTGTCTTTGTGGCTAGCTGGTGACCCAGCCTGCAGAGCCTGCTAGTCACAGCAGAAGCGAATAGCTGGAGGCGGGACGACGACACCAACGACGGCACCAACGACGGCACCAACGACGGCACCAACGACGGCACCAACGACGGCACCAACGACGACACCAACGACGACACCAACGACGACACGCACCTAGATGCAGATAAACCAACTTGAAATCAAGACAGTAGAAAACAACTATCTATAATCAACACGGTGCGGAGCGTGAACACAACAGGCAACTTGCAAACAAGGCAACAAGACAGTGTAAGGCACGATTTGGGCAGAAATGCAGCCCAACAGTGCCTGATTGAATGATGCTGCATTTGTGTTGTCCTGCTTGCCCGTACACGGGGGGAAATTAATGACAATTAACGCGAGCCAAGTTTTCTTCACACGGTTGTTGACTGGAGAAATTGTAGAGAGGAGGACGGCAAATGCAACGGCGGTGAGCAGGCCATTGAAGATGGTGATGACAAAGACAGTGACAAGACAAGACAATGCGGGCGGCAAAACGTCCAATTCTGCATGAGGGCCCCTGTGTAGCAGACGACTTTGACTTGAACATTTGTGAGGGGACTAGCGCGAACGCAGGTCCCCACTACCAGAAATTGTACGGTCGAGTTACCCACGTTTGGGGTAATCGCAGGGGTCAGCCCAACCGAACTGCAATGGAAGGGCCTCACCCTGGAAGAAACGCCTTCATGATCACGTTGTCTTCCCCGTCAGGTAAGTATGACTCTTCCAGGGTGCAAGGGAGGCTGGTTGGTGGAAGGAGTGGCTCGACACATGAGGGAAAGGAGTCACGCACACCATCTTCGTTTTATAGAGCGAGCTGTGGAGTTCCGGTCAGCCTGTCGTGGCTGTCTGGCTGAGGTGGGATGAGACTTTGTTAGCGCTCGTAGTCATCTGAAGCATGCCCATGTTTCTGCGCTGCTGCTGCTGCTACTACTACTACTACTACTACTACAGATTAGGCCTGAATCCAAGCAGCATCTGGACTGGAGCCATGGTCAATTTAAGAATTGTTTGAATTGTTTCGCCAAAACTGACCCGAACACAATCATGAAACACAACTTTTCGCGGTATAATAAGATATAATAAGGTATAATAAGAGTATGAGAGTGAGAGACAAAGCAATTTATCCACACCACAATAATCCATGACTGCTACAAGAATGCTACGCTACAAATATAATCCTACATTACGCACAAACTTGCAATGGCAATGACATTGAAAATGACACGAACGAACGAACGAAGGAACGAACGAACGAAGGAACGAACGACCCAGCCACTAATGTCTGTCTGTGTTTATCGGTTTGTTTTTAAGATAGGTAAAGAGGGGCTGGGCCACCCATGGCTGTACTGCAATGCCAGGGCAACCCGTGCTCGCGGTGAGGCAAGCCTCATGCCGACGAGCTAGTTCCAAAAATCAGTTTAATATTTGAGCGCCCTTGGGCGCATATCAGATATTAAGCTGATAAGAACAGATACTACACTTGATCTTAGCCAAAAGGCCGAGAAGCGATACCGAATATCCCTTAAGCAGTTGAGACTCTCCACCACCTTCCTTCGTTGCTTGCGGGGCTACGACTGGCTCCTTTGCTCTTGCCTCATTGTTCTTTCTCAATCAGCAACAAATCGGTAATCAGTAATCAGTAATCAAATCATCAAAACATCAATCAGTAAACAAATCAACAACCAATAGAGCGGCCACCTACCTACCTACCTACCTACCTACACCTACCTACCTACCTACCTACCTACCTACCTACCTACCTACCTACCTACCTACCTACCTACGTAGTAGGCCTTTCTCGTCGGTTGGCAATGACAGACCAAGGCTGCACAATTATGGCCGTAGAGGACGTAGACACTTGGTTTACTGAGCTGAGCTGAGCGGTGGTAATAAACACCCACAAATGAAGGAAAGATAGACAGCCGTTGCAGAGGAAGAATTTTCTACCCACCTACGCACGTTGCGAGTGCGCCTGTCTTTGTGGCTAGCTGGTGACCCAGCCTGCAGAGCCTGCTAGTCACAGCAGAAGCGAATAGCTGGAGGCGGGACGACGACACCAACGACGGCACCAACGACGGCACCAACGACGGCACCAACGACGGCACCAACGACGGCACCAACGACGACACCAACGACGACACCAACGACGACACGCACCTAGATGCAGATAAACCAACTTGAAATCAAGACAGTAGAAAACAACTATCTATAATCAACACGGTGCGGAGCGTGAACACAACAGGCAACTTGCAAACAAGGCAACAAGACAGTGTAAGGCACGATTTGGGCAGAAATGCAGCCCAACAGTGCCTGATTGAATGATGCTGCATTTGTGTTGTCCTGCTTGCCCGTACACGGGGGAAATTAATGACAATTAACGCGAGCCAAGTTTTCTTCACACGGTTGTTGACTGGAGAAATTGTAGAGAGGAGGACGGCAAATGCAACGGCGGTGAGCAGGCCATTGAAGATGGTGATGACAAAGACAGTGACAAGACAAGACAATGCGGGCGGCAAAACGTCCAATTCTGCATGAGGGCCCCTGTGTAGCAGACGACTTTGACTTGAACATTTGTGAGGGGACTAGCGCGAACGCAGGTCCCCACTACCAGAAATTGTACGGTCGAGTTACCCACGTTTGGGGTAATCGCAGGGGTCAGCCCAACCGAACTGCAATGGAAGGGCCTCACCCTGGAAGAAACGCCTTCATGATCACGTTGTCTTCCCCGTCAGGTAAGTATGACTCTTTCCAGGGTGCAAGGGAGGCTGGTTGGTGGAAGGAGTGGCTCGACACATGAGGGAAAGGAGTCACGCACACCATCTTCGTTTTATAGAGCGAGCTGTGGAGTTCCGGTCAGCCTGTCGTGGCTGTCTGGCTGAGGTGGGATGAGACTTTGTTAGCGCTCGTAGTCATCTGAAGCATGCCCATGTTTCTGCGCTGCTGCTGCTGCTACTACTACTACTACTACTACTAGGTCTGAGGCCGACGCAGACATCGGAGCATGACTGGAGCCATGGTCAATTTAAGAATTGTTTGAATTGTTTCGCCAAAACTGACCCGAACACAATCATGAAACACAACTTTTCGCGGTATAATAAGATATAATAAGGTATAATAAGATGTATGAGAGTGAGAGACAAAGCAATTTATCCACACCACAATAATCCATGACTGCTACAAGAATGCTACGCTACAAATATAATCCTACATTACGCACAAACTTGCAATGGCAATGACATTGAAAATGACACGAACGAACGAACGAAGGAACGAACGAACGAAGGAACGAACGACCCAGCCACTAATGTCTGTCTGTGTTTATCGGTTTGTTTTTAAGATAGGTAAAGAGGGGCTGGGCCACCCATGGCTGTACTGCAATGCCAGGGCAACCCGTGCTCGCGGTGAGGCAAGCCTCATGCCGACGAGCTAGTTCCAAAAATCAGTTTAATATTTGAGCGCCCTTGGGCGCATATCAGATATTAAGCTGATAAGAACAGATACTACACTTGATCTTAGCCAAAAGGCCGAGAAGCGATACCGAATATCCCTTAAGCAGTTGAGACTCTCCACCACCTTCCTTCGTTGCTTGCGGGGCTACGACTGGCTCCTTTGCTCTTGCCTCATTGTTCTTTCTCAATCAGCAACAAATCGGTAATCAGTAATCAGTAATCAAATCATCAAAACATCAATCAGTAAACAAATCAACAACCAATAGAGCGGCCACCTACCTACCTACCTACCTACCTACCTACCTACCTACCTACCTACCTACCTACCTACCTACTACCTACCTACGTAGTAGGCCTTTCTCGTCGGTTGGCAATGACAGACCAAGGCTGCACAATTATGGCCGTAGAGGACGTAGACACTTGGTTTACTGAGCTGAGCTGAGCGGTGGTAATAAACACCCAAATGAAGGAAAGATAGACAGCCGTTGCAGAGGAAGAATTTTCTACCCACCTACGCACGTTGCGAGTGCGCCTGTCTTTGTGGCTAGCTGGTGACCCAGCCTGCAGAGCCTGCTAGTCACAGCAGAAGCGAATAGCTGGAGGCGGGACGACGACACCAACGACGGCACCAACGACGGCACCAACGACGGCACCAACGACGGCACCAACGACGGCACCAACGACGACACCAACGACGACACCAACGACGACACGCACCTAGATGCAGATAAACCAACTTGAAATCAAGACAGTAGAAAACAACTATCTATAATCAACACGGTGCGGAGCGTGAACACAACAGGCAACTTGCAAACAAGGCAACAAGACAGTGTAAGGCACGATTTGGGCAGAAATGCAGCCCAACAGTGCCTGATTGAATGATGCTGCATTTGTGTTGTCCTGCTTGCCCGTACACGGGGGGAAATTAATGACAATTAACGCGAGCCAAGTTTTCTTCACACGGTTGTTGACTGGAGAAATTGTAGAGAGGAGGACGGCAAATGCAACGGCGGTGAGCAGGCCATTGAAGATGGTGATGACAAAGACAGTGACAAGACAAGACAATGCGGGCGGCAAAACGTCCAATTCTGCATGAGGGCCCCTGTGTAGCAGACGACTTTGACTTGAACATTTGTGAGGGGACTAGCGCGAACGCAGGTCCCCACTACCAGAAATTGTACGGTCGAGTTACCCACGTTTGGGGTAATCGCAGGGGTCAGCCCAACCGAACTGCAATGGAAGGGCCTCACCCTGGAAGAAACGCCTTCATGATCACGTTGTCTTCCCCGTCAGGTAAGTATGACTCTTCCAGGGTGCAAGGGAGGCTGGTTGGTGGAAGGAGTGGCTCGACACATGAGGGAAAGGAGTCACGCACACCATCTTCGTTTTATAGAGCGAGCTGTGGAGTTCCGGTCAGCCTGTCGTGGCTGTCTGGCTGAGGTGGGATGAGACTTTGTTAGCGCTCGTAGTCATCTGAAGCATGCCCATGTTTCTGCGCTGCTGCTGCTGCTACTACTACTACTACTACTACTACAGATTAGGCCTGAATCCAAGCAGCATCTGGACTGGAGCCATGGTCAATTTAAGAATTGTTTGAATTGTTTCGCCAAAACTGACCCGAACACAATCATGAAACACAACTTTTCGCGGTATAATAAGATATAATAAGGTATAATAAGATGTATGAGAGTGAGAGACAAAGCAATTTATCCACACCACAATAATCCATGACTGCTACAAGAATGCTACGCTACAAATATAATCCTACATTACGCACAAACTTGCAATGGCAATGACATTGAAAATGACACGAACGAACGAACGAAGGAACGAACGAACGAAGGAACGAACGACCCAGCCACTAATGTCTGTCTGTGTTTATCGGTTTGTTTTTAAGATAGGTAAAGAGGGGCTGGGCCACCCATGGCTGTACTGCAATGCCAGGGCAACCCGTGCTCGCGGTGAGGCAAGCCTCATGCCGACGAGCTAGTTCCAAAAATCAGTTTAATATTTGAGCGCCCTTGGGCGCATATCAGATATTAAGCTGATAAGAACAGATACTACACTTGATCTTAGCCAAAAGGCCGAGAAGCGATACCGAATATCCCTTAAGCAGTTGAGACTCTCCACCACCTTCCTTCGTTGCTTGCGGGGCTACGACTGGCTCCTTTGCTCTTGCCTCATTGTTCTTTCTCAATCAGCAACAAATCGGTAATCAGTAATCAGTAATCAAATCATCAAAACATCAATCAGTAAACAAATCAACAACCAATAGAGCGGCCACCTACCTACCTACCTACCTACCTACCTACCTACCTACCTACCTACCTACCTACCTACCTACCTACCTACCTACCTACCTACCTACCTACCTACGTAGTAGGCCTTTCTCGTCGGTTGGCAATGACAGACCAAGGCTGCACAATTATGGCCGTAGAGGACGTAGACACTTGGTTTACTGAGCTGAGCTGAGCGGTGGTAATAAACACCCACAAATGAAGGAAAGATAGACAGCCGTTGCAGAGGAAGAATTTTCTACCCACCTACGCACGTTGCGAGTGCGCCTGTCTTTGTGGCTAGCTGGTGACCCAGCCTGCAGAGCCTGCTAGTCACAGCAGAAGCGAATAGCTGGAGGCGGGACGACGACACCAACGACGGCACCAACGACGGCACCAACGACGGCACCAACGACGGCACCAACGACGGCACCAACGACGACACCAACGACGACACCAACGACGACACGCACCTAGATGCAGATAAACCAACTTGAAATCAAGACAGTAGAAAACAACTATCTATAATCAACACGGTGCGGAGCGTGAACACAACAGGCAACTTGCAAACAAGGCAACAAGACAGTGTAAGGCACGATTTGGGCAGAAATGCAGCCCAACAGTGCCTGATTGAATGATGCTGCATTTGTGTTGTCCTGCTTGCCCGTACACGGGGGGAAATTAATGACAATTAACGCGAGCCAAGTTTTCTTCACACGGTTGTTGACTGGAGAAATTGTAGAGAGGAGGACGGCAAATGCAACGGCGGTGAGCAGGCCATTGAAGATGGTGATGACAAAGACAGTGACAAGACAAGACAATGCGGGCGGCAAAACGTCCAATTCTGCATGAGGGCCCCTGTGTAGCAGACGACTTTGACTTGAACATTTGTGAGGGGACTAGCGCGAACGCAGGTCCCCACTACCAGAAATTGTACGGTCGAGTTACCCACGTTTGGGGTAATCGCAGGGGTCAGCCCAACCGAACTGCAATGGAAGGGCCTCACCCTGGAAGAAACGCCTTCATGATCACGTTGTCTTCCCCGTCAGGTAAGTATGACTCTTCCAGGGTGCAAGGGAGGCTGGTTGGTGGAAGGAGTGGCTCGACACATGAGGGAAAGGAGTCACGCACACCATCTTCGTTTTATAGAGCGAGCTGTGGAGTTCCGGTCAGCCTGTCGTGGCTGTCTGGCTGAGGTGGGATGAGACTTTGTTAGCGCTCGTAGTCATCTGAAGCATGCCCATGTTTCTGCGCTGCTGCTGCTGCTACTACTACTACTACTACTACTACAGATTAGGCCTGAATCCAAGCAGCATCTGGACTGGAGCCATGGTCAATTTAAGAATTGTTTGAATTGTTTCGCCAAAACTGACCCGAACACAATCATGAAACACAACTTTTCGCGGTATAATAAGATATAATAAGGTATAATAAGATGTATGAGAGTGAGAGACAAAGCAATTTATCCACACCACAATAATCCATGACTGCTACAAGAATGCTACGCTACAAATATAATCCTACATTACGCACAAACTTGCAATGGCAATGACATTGAAAATGACACGAACGAACGAACGAAGGAACGAACGAACGAAGGAACGAACGACCCAGCCACTAATGTCTGTCTGTGTTTATCGGTTTGTTTTTAAGATAGGTAAAGAGGGGCTGGGCCACCCATGGCTGTACTGCAATGCCAGGGCAACCCGTGCTCGCGGTGAGGCAAGCCTCATGCCGACGAGCTAGTTCCAAAAATCAGTTTAATATTTGAGCGCCCTTGGGCGCATATCAGATATTAAGCTGATAAGAACAGATACTACACTTGATCTTAGCCAAAAGGCCGAGAAGCGATACCGAATATCCCTTAAGCAGTTGAGACTCTCCACCACCTTCCTTCGTTGCTTGCGGGGCTACGACTGGCTCCTTTGCTCTTGCCTCATTGTTCTTTCTCAATCAGCAACAAATCGGTAATCAGTAATCAGTAATCAAATCATCAAAACATCAATCAGTAAACAAATCAACAACCAATAGAGCGGCCACCTACCTACCTACCTACCTACCTACCTACCTACCTACCTACCTACCTACCTACCTACCTACCTACCTACCTACGTAGTAGGCCTTTCTCGTCGGTTGGCAATGACAGACCAAGGCTGCACAATTATGGCCGTAGAGGACGTAGACACTTGGTTTACTGAGCTGAGCTGAGCGGTGGTAATAAACACCCACAAATGAAGGAAAGATAGACAGCCGTTGCAGAGGAAGAATTTTCTACCCACCTACGCACGTTGCGAGTGCGCCTGTCTTTGTGGCTAGCTGGTGACCCAGCCTGCAGAGCCTGCTAGTCACAGCAGAAGCGAATAGCTGGAGGCGGGACGACGACACCAACGACGGCACCAACGACGGCACCAACGACGGCACCAACGACGGCACCAACGACGGCACCAACGACGACACCAACGACGACACCAACGACGACACGCACCTAGATGCAGATAAACCAACTTGAAATCAAGACAGTAGAAAACAACTATCTATAATCAACACGGTGCGGAGCGTGAACACAACAGGCAACTTGCAAACAAGGCAACAAGACAGTGTAAGGCACGATTTGGGCAGAAATGCAGCCCAACAGTGCCTGATTGAATGATGCTGCATTTGTGTTGTCCTGCTTGCCCGTACACGGGGGGAAATTAATGACAATTAACGCGAGCCAAGTTTTCTTCACACGGTTGTTGACTGGAGAAATTGTAGAGAGGAGGACGGCAAATGCAACGGCGGTGAGCAGGCCATTGAAGATGGTGATGACAAAGACAGTGACAAGACAAGACAATGCGGGCGGCAAAACGTCCAATTCTGCATGAGGGCCCCTGTGTAGCAGACGACTTTGACTTGAACATTTGTGAGGGGACTAGCGCGAACGCAGGTCCCCACTACCAGAAATTGTACGGTCGAGTTACCCACGTTTGGGGTAATCGCAGGGGTCAGCCCAACCGAACTGCAATGGAAGGGCCTCACCCTGGAAGAAACGCCTTCATGATCACGTTGTCTTCCCCGTCAGGTAAGTATGACTCTTCCAGGGTGCAAGGGAGGCTGGTTGGTGGAAGGAGTGGCTCGACACATGAGGGAAAGGAGTCACGCACACCATCTTCGTTTTATAGAGCGAGCTGTGGAGTTCCGGTCAGCCTGTCGTGGCTGTCTGGCTGAGGTGGGATGAGACTTTGTTAGCGCTCGTAGTCATCTGAAGCATGCCCATGTTTCTGCGCTGCTGCTGCTGCTACTACTACTACTACTACTACTACAGATTAGGCCTGAATCCAAGCAGCATCTGGACTGGAGCCATGGTCAATTTAAGAATTGTTTGAATTGTTTCGCCAAAACTGACCCGAACACAATCATGAAACACAACTTTTCGCGGTATAATAAGATATAATAAGGTATAATAAGATGTATGAGAGTGAGAGACAAAGCAATTTATCCACACCACAATAATCCATGACTGCTACAAGAATGCTACGCTACAAATATAATCCTACATTACGCACAAACTTGCAATGGCAATGACATTGAAAATGACACGAACGAACGAACGAAGGAACGAACGAACGAAGGAACGAACGACCCAGCCACTAATGTCTGTCTGTGTTTATCGGTTTGTTTTTAAGATAGGTAAAGAGGGGCTGGGCCACCCATGGCTGTACTGCAATGCCAGGGCAACCCGTGCTCGCGGTGAGGCAAGCCTCATGCCGACGAGCTAGTTCCAAAAATCAGTTTAATATTTGAGCGCCCTTGGGCGCATATCAGATATTAAGCTGATAAGAACAGATACTACACTTGATCTTAGCCAAAAGGCCGAGAAGCGATACCGAATATCCCTTAAGCAGTTGAGACTTAAAGAAGAATTGGAAAATTTGTTGCTGGTCGGAAAAAGGGAGCCAAAAGAGGGGGAGAGGGGAAAGGGAAAAGGAGAGGAAGAGAAGGGAGAGAGGAGAGGGAAAAGGAGAGGAAGAAACGAAAAAATAAATAGCGGCCGCGCGCCAATCATTTGACCTCTGACCTTTTGACCTCTGACCTTTTACATTTACTTGAGAGATATTGGTTCAATCGTCACTGTATTGTCCCAATTGGTACCATTTCATGTAATATAATGCCTTGTTAGCTTATTTGCCACCCTCAGTAGGTCAAATTACTTCAACACCTCATATCTGGTAAGTGTATCGCACATTCAGATTCATTTTGTTTAAAATCTTGAAGTGCTTTACCGATTTACCCCTTTCAATCAGCTTTACCACAAACACATATAAGATGGTTTTCAATTATTACAAAGAAAATGTGTTAAAATATGGTGATTTTCAATTGTTCCACATCCAGTCTCAAGCTAGAAGTTCGATATATAAATCCTTCTGATATACTGACAACCCAACCAACCTGCATTTAGCACTTGCCCTTTTGTGAAAATATATCTTTCCAAAATATACAGGGGGGCCTACCCCGTCCTCGCGATTGTCACAGAAGTGCAAGTGGGGCTTTTGGGGCTAATGTTTTATTATCTATTCGGAGCCTTTGTTCTGCAGCTAATTAAAGACCATTAATCATCGCTTTAAAACAATAACCACAAGTTCCTCTTTCATTTTAGCGATTGCATATGAAATATTTATGGCTGATTGATTTCATTTATTGACCAACCTTCTATACACTGTTGATGAAGGCAGGCAGATTCCACCGTAGTAAAATTGCAAATGGCAGCGGTCAAAGCAAAAAGTTGGAGTTGAAGTTGCAAAAAACCAATAAGTCAGCAAAAAGTTCTAATTCAAACATATTCGATTTGAATTTTTTGAAATGGCTATTGGATGTTTATGTTGCGGTTTATTGTCGGAGTCCGACAATAATAAACGAAGGAGATGCTGAATCTAAGGCTGAAAACGTGATACCCAATATCAAGTATCAAATAATCTTGAATTATTTATCTAGTGAAATTGAGATCTAGATGCGTCGATAGTATCATAACCATTCATCCCGCCCAGGCTTGGTAACTTTGTGAACATTTGACAACTTGGTTAAAATTTAGCAAAGAAATTAGTTGCTGAAATTAGCGCCGAAAAAATCGTGACCTCGCCTTAACAGCCACCCAATTGTGACTTTTCTTGAAATTGATCTCATGAAAAATCACTTTAAAGCTTGGAAACAAAAGAAACCGAGTGTTTTGCAGAGTTTGAATGAAAATCATTTTTTCGCCAGTGGTAAGGTTACTAGCCGGCAAAACCCTTCCCTATATAATGGAAACACTTGCTTACGATCCTTACGAGCTCGGTTCATCTTTCCCGACCATAACGATCCTTCCCGATCGAAAAAAGAACGTAAACACACTGCGGCAAAGTGCTGATTATTTAACGAATATTGATTTGCTGAGTTTGCTTTGAGAAAAATTCTATCAAGCGTTTAGGATAGCCATGGAAACACATTACAACACAGGGCGTTCTGTCCGGTTGGTGAAAATGTAATATATGTGCTCTTCTTTGAAATAGTCGACAAATCATACTTATCGTCGCAGCAATTGCAAACTGAAACAATCGGTTCACTGCACCTTAGCAGAGTATACTATCAAGTTTTATAAAGCTTTTTGTATTTCGGCGCTTTTGAACTTGAAGGGGCGCAATTTATTGGCTGGTTGATTGAGCTGTTGGTTAGTCGGATGGTTGGTGTTACAATTGACCTGGGACTATGTGTTCCATCTGGGACTATGTGTTCCATCTGGGACTATGTGTTCCATCTGACAGGCTGCTTCTCGGGCTATGCTATACTTTAGAAAGTCATTCTGAAGTTTTTCTGCGTTACTGCAAAAAAACCTTTAACAAAATTCGATTGTGACAAGATTGAATTCAGCACAAGTCTATCATTATTTTGCCTTCCGCTACCGGCACACAGTTTTATGAACATCCCCTGGGAATGCTACTCAATATTTTGACAAAAACAACAATGGTGACAGATCCTCGGAGTATAAAACACGAGGCATCATGCTACCAAATCATTAAGAAAATTGCAGCACCGAATCGCCGCTCTTCAACCCTTAACAGAGGTAAGCTAATGCATCTTCAATCTTCACTCTTCTAAAGCATCAATTACTCATGTGTCATTTCCTCGTCATCATACATCAGAATGCACTTCACTACTAAAATAATCCAACATATTCAAACGTCTCAAACTTTTATCACACATCACATTTTCACGTTCTTTTCCGATTTCCATTACAGGAAAAATGGCTGCGACATTTATTGCCTTGCTTGTTTTCCAATTTCTAATGGCTTGCATGAACACGTCTGAAGCATCAGAATGTGATGCGTCCACAGAGGGCCTCCTAATGACTGGCGATATGTGTTCATTCAGTTGCTGTTTGAGGCAGAAATTGAGGTTCATGAAGAAGACAGACACCCAAACAAATTTCTTTGCAAAGCGTAGAATGGCTCTACAAAAAGAATTCAGGAAACGAAGCAACGAGGCAAAATGTCTTCCGTTTGCTAGCACTGGCAAGCCGTGCCACGAACAAGATATGAGTTCCCGCACAAAACCATCGTAAAATACAACAATAACGGATGCTTTGTCTGCAATAATGGGCGGCAGGAACAATACGCTGATCAAAACCCAGAATCGGAGATTGGCATTGAATCGGTGGGTTACACCCTCGTGAGATTTGGATGAATCTCAACTGAAAAGACGGGATCAAAGCACCGCGGGATCAATGAAATGATGTAAAGAAATGACGGTTGCAAATTTACTTTATTACTAAATTGTTATCAAACTATTGGAAATAATAATATTAATTGAGATCATGGGAGTGCCTTGTTTTTCTGCATATTGTGCCAGAATAAACGATTGATCAACAGGCAGGTAGAAATGATGCCTCGACAACTACTTTGTGATATTTCTAAGTTCACCCGGATATGACACGAAAATGCACAATCCTTGTATAGATAAATTTCTCACTTCTAACTTTGATTAAATTTCATTGCATAATGAGGTCAGAACTCTAAATACTCGCGACAGAACGGTACAAAGAACACAATTTTTAGCATAAACTAGCTGAAGATGAAGATTTCTAATCTGAAGTTCATTTTTGTAAAAGGTCCGTAGACATTGAGATAAAAAACCCGTGACGACAACCTGGATCTGAGAATAAAGCAAATGATAACGTACGATAAGAGCAACCATGACAAAAGTTTGAATACAACAAATGTAACGAATTCTATGTGTGACCAGTAATGGTTTTCTATGACTAAAGGTTATGTGTTTAGATGTCCAACCAAGTTTTAAGATATAAAAAACTGATAGTATACAGCTCAGGAAAAAAAGTTCTGTAGTCATGCACCAAAGAATGTTGTTCAGTTGATAATAATCAGTCATTTCTTGTAATTTGGGAATAAAATATTGGTATGTCTAAAAACTGATAAACAAACTACATTGTTTTGATAAGGAATATGCATGGAAATCCAGCCTAAATATACTTTATATACAGTACATATAAAGTACATATACTTTTGCAATTCTGGAATTCTTTGGGTACTTTCTGGGAAAAGGGTGGCTACCAAAGGGTGACCATCTATCCCAGTAGGATTTTCTGGAATGGGAGAACAGTTCTGAATTGCAAAATTGTTCTGATTAAAAACAACAGCAATTTTGCAAAGAAAACTTGGTGTTGTAATAGTCTGGTATTTCAACAATTCTTCCCTCCATGACTCATCTAATAACTACCTTACATTACTCAAAGACGAGTATACTTAATATTATCTAACCCTCTAAATGTCTTTCTAAATGAAAATTTTTACTGTTCACATAAAACAAAAATACTAGCATGGGGGTAATTATCTCCTACTCTTCTTTTTCCATTTACCTAGCCTATATCAAATTTTCATTCCATTAGCAGAACTCCACTAAAATAATTATTTTGGTTATCTGGTAAGGAACACTGAGCTGATGTTTTAACAAAATTATTCACATCTAACTTTGCAAACTGGATTTTCTACTTTAGTGTTGTAGAAGTCAGGTATTCTATTTACATTGTTTGGAAACACCTCGCAAATGATACTGAGTAATTTACCTGATAGCAATGTTAAAAATTACTCATAACCAGGTCGGCGTTTTTCAACTCCTCTTTCATCGCATTGAGATTTTGAAATGTCAAACATCCAGAAAAACGCATTCAAAGCTATCGAGGCGAGACCCTCGAAAATTCAATTACTTCAACCCAACATAAATTACTTTTAAGTATACATAATTTTGCAATATTTTGTGCTCATGATTCAGTTATTATGAAGTAACCATGAAAAATCATCAGTGATTGTGTGGAACAAAAGGAACGTTTAAGAACAGCTGTGTATAATAATTTAGCATGGCCATAGTATTGTGCGTAGGGAATACGCAGCAAAGACATGCTCATACATACTCATGCAAAACAGAACCAAAGCAGTAGTTTATTTGGATTATGTCGATAATATTTCATACCAACCTCAGTACCCACAACCATCTCTGGTTCCATGTTCCACCAGCAACTGTCACCACGTGCATCCAAGTTTCAGAATCCAACTTTTTGTCAAATAAGCAGCATTTGCAGCAAATGCACCTTGGCTCATACGACAGCAAAAGCTCATGTTCTCTGCTCATACTGCCTTTTGACCCATTCACGTCTGCTTCTCTGGTAACAGCGACATTTTCGCAAATCACCAAGTGAACTGTTTGGGACCACCAGTGCTTCCTCCATTAGGTGAATTCAATAATAAATCTTTCGACCATGCCGAGCTGTCATCTATTATTTGAATCACTGCCCTATTGTTTACTTGAAGGGCATAAATTATAGCCTGACCCAAATATAGGTGTAAAAATTATGCAGCAACGTGCATTCCTCGAATATACTTGTGAATTCGCGGTTCAGAAAACTACACGAGAATTTTATAATTTACTTGCAATTGTCATGCTGAAAAAAGAAATTTTAATCGGGACGGGGGACGTTGGGGTGACATAAAATGTTGTCGGCAAATCGGGTCTACCGTCAGCAAATCTTTTGCCATCGTTTCTAAAAGACTGAACACTCCAAGAACAGGCTGAACACCCCAAGAACACCCCAAGAACACCCTAAGAACAAGCGATTAAGCGGCTGAACACCCTTTAAAACATATCAAAATCGGCATATCATTCGAAAAATAATTTGGTCAATCAATAAAAATTAATTTTTGGGTCGGGAAAGGGCCTGATCAGTCTAATGCTGTTGGTGTTGTTACATACAACTGATGTTTTGCGCGTCAAAAGTGTGAACGGGGGTTTGTACGCGGGAGCAATTTCGAGTTTGACTCCCTTTGTGCATTCAAGCAAATTTCCGTTGTTTTGAAATCATTGGAGACATTAAGAAGATATTGTTAAAATACTTCGTTTATATTATTTTATATTAGCAGTAATATCTTTATGAGCATTTAATCAATTATTATCAAAAGTACGAAATGTGCCCCTCTAATGCCCTCTTTAAGTCGCAAACTGCGGACCTGCCGCATCCCTCTAACAAGTCCTACATTGTGCATTTTCTGTTTCATTTGTCAAAAATTCCTGATAAAAACCTGTCCAGGAATTGGGCCTGCGAATGCACCAGCTGGAGACGTCAAGAGAGGAGCTGTGTGTCTCGTTCTGTAAACTAGCTAGCGTGCACTAGCATACCGTGACCATTTGGGCAAATTAACGGATGAGAAGAACAATTGTTTGGAAGACAATAGGTAGTCAAGTGACATGTCGTATTTTTACATTGTCACAGGATGTGAAAGATTTCCAAAACAACGGGATCAAACTCGAAATTGCTCCCGCGTACAAACCCCCGTTCACACGTTTGACCCGCAAAACATCAGTTGGTTGTAACAACACCAACAGCATTAGACTTATCAGGCCCTTTCCCGCCCCAAAATTAATTTCTATTGATTGACCAAATTATTTTTCGAATGATATGCCGATTTTAATATGTTTTAAAGGGTGTTCAGCCGCTTAATCGCTTGTTCTTAGGGTGTTCTTGGGGTGTTCTTGGGGTGTTCAGCCTGTTCTTGGAGTGTTCAGTCTTTTAGAAACGACGAATCTTTTGCATCCCCCTCCCAAAAGAATCGTCTTCTTGACGGGCCTTGGTGGGGGGCTCAGGGGGTGCGAAGAACCACTCATTGTTCACCAGTGGCGGATATTTATGTATTTAAGAAAAAGAAACATGGGAACGTTTTCAGCACGATTGTCTCTTAAACAGATATATATTTCCACTTAAATGCTAAGGTCGTCACAAGTACCCCTTCGAGGATCTGGCAAGCAGCCTGCTATAACTGGCCTTGTTTTTCTGGCTTACATTGTAAATAGGTTATAACGCAATGGAAGTGCTAGGAGAACTATACAATACCACTAATATTCAGAAGTCTATCTATTATACTATCTACGGCCTTAAAGAACCAACAAATATGGCTTAAAGTTTACTATTTACAAGAGTATTTTCATGTTTAACTGAAGGAACCGGTTTATAAGAAACCTAGTACTACAGACCCAAAAATTAAAGAAACTTTCAGAACTCAATCAATATTTTTAAGAAACACCAAGAAAATAAGATGACTTTCTGAGCCGGAAAATAATACATCAACAATCCATTTTTGCTTGGTTTTTATTTAGAGTAACACAGGATGTTGAGTCTACTTGTAGCAGTAGGTGGGTTTCCGATAATGTTGCCATGAAATACTTTAACAAAATTGTTTTCAGTAACAGTTTTTCAGTCAATGTTCAGCAAGTAGCCCTGGTGTTTCTCGTTAAGTTTTACTTCATGGCGAAAAGAAGAAAGTCCTATGCAAGGGAAGGTGCAAAATTGAATGTCAAATGCTTATCTAAAAATAAGAAACTTTTAAGAAACTTTAAGTACTAGAAAAAAGTGAAAAATTGAGAAACTTTTAGTAATAGGACCCAAGCTAGGTTTCCAAGAGCTTCTTGAGAAAGTGGCCCCGAAAATTCAACGGCAAAGTACTAACGTGCGAGAGCCAATTTCCCTTACCAGTTCTATCAGTTTCAACGTTCTTCTTTGCTTTGCAATTTAAACTGATTTATTTTCAAATTTTATTATTATTCGACGAGATTTCTCATTTATGACGCAAAAAATACTTAGCATGTGACATGTTCTATTTCCACGAGTCAACGGAAGGGCCATTAAATTAAAGTCATGATTCAGACGCAAGGAAAAACGCATTTTGAAAACCGGCCTTAACCGATACGTGAAGGAAAAACACTGGAGTAGCCTGACTATCGGATCCCTTTGAGGCAACTTGCAACGACGAGAATACAAATGATAGAATACAAAGTCAAGATTTCTGTGAACTGTAAATTTCTTAGAATACTAACATTTCGCCCCTAATAATCTATACCTCTGGATACACTGATAAAAAAGTACGATTTTCGGTATTTTCTGAGAAATAATCCTAACAGTTTGACATGTCTACCATACAATTTAATTAACCAACACCTAGAATACGAACATTTTTACAATTCTCAGATTTTGTTGCTCAAGTGTTAACGTAATGCGCAACAAAACAATGCAATACAATACCTACAAGACAATGCAATTCATCTACAGGTGTTGGTTGCCGTGTTTAACACTAAACTGAAGGGCATGGTCACGAATAATTCCAAATGGCATGGCCAAAATTAATTGTCTCCTCTTTTTCTCACTTTGTAAAACATGACCTATGTGCTTCTTTTGGAATTTGATTTAAAAGCGCTGTAAGAAAGGAGGGGGGCATTCGAGTTAACAGGGGAAAGTGGAAAGCTGCAAAAATTGTATTCTGTTCTAACAATTTGTTTCGGGTTGCAGTTAGGAAGAAAATTTATCAAAAAAACAAATTTACTGAGGAGATTGATAACTTTCTAATAATTGTTTCTATCCAAGTAACATCAAATGACGCAAGTAAGTGGAATATTTTTGTCAAGATAAAGGCAACGAGGAAAGAAAATAGAGATTAGCTCTTTGCAAGCTCTTTGCAGTGTGACCCTACCGCCGTTCTTCTGTTTAAGTGCTAGGTATGGCGTATGCCTTGTACTTAATACTCAAGACAAGTGCCGATTGTGGGCCTTTTCATTCGGAATTGAAAGTTTCAACCAGAACTCTAGTTCAAAGTGCGCGGAAGAATGTTCTAAAAGCAAACATAAGGAAAAACTTTCCTTACATATTATTATCTATTATAATTGTATGAAGAATTTGATTGAGGGTATCGGATGCCATGGTAGCAATTTACTGCACGGGGTGTTAAACTTCTTTGATGAAATGGGTTTTATATCAATCGACGAACAGGCCACAGCCAGGTTTTTCTGGCGAAAACTCTCAGAAACATTTGAATACTTGTCCGATCACACGATTGTCAATATGGTCAACGTTGAGTGAAATGCCTGTCGGATAGAGTTTAGAAAGTTCAAAGATAAATAGATCTATAACAAAGGCCTTATTTTCTAGCAAGCCTTTCAATTTTGAATTCGTATTCAACTTTCTTTTCTTTGCAATTGTTGTGTATTGCAACAACTCCCTGGAACCTTACTCAAATGCCTTTTTTATATGAAACTGCTTCAATTCCACAAAGTATAAAAGGCAGTTAATATATCCTCCTGAAGATTTCACAACATTGTAGTGGAAAGATGATACTCTGCAAACTAAAACAGGTAACCCATTGCCGCTCGTGCTTACATTCAAATTTATTGCACAGTATACGGGGTGTCTTTGAATATATCTAACAATCCGCTATACTTTTACAAATAAAGTACACCTTAGGGGGCAAACACGTTCATGCTATGAGCTATTAGACAAATTAAAGGTATGTAAAAATTTATGTTGTGCAATCAAATTTCACGCAATCATTTTTAGCAGTGCGATTGAATGAAAATTTCGATTACAGTTTCTTGCAGTGGACCTAATGCTTATCTAAGTATAAAGTTTAAGTGATTCAAGACAATTTTCAAACTTTCCTCTTTAACTTTATTTACAGAGTGCTTGAGAACATGAAAAAGATGATTGTTGTCCTGCTTGTTCTACCATTTCTAATGGCTTACTTGGACACATCTGACGCAAACGAGCAAAAAATCCAGTGCAAGTCATCCACAGAGGGCCTCATAATGTCTGGCAATGTGTGTTCTTTCAGCTGCTGTTTGGGGCAGAAATTGAGGTTCATGAAGAAGACAGGGTTTGAGAGGTGCATCTGGTTTGCTAGAACTGGTACACCTTGCTTCCAAAGTGGGTATAAATTTAAGCACAAAACCGTCATTATGTATAATAGTCAAGAATGCTACATTTGTAATGATGGCCGGCATGTCCACTATGGTGTCAGGAATACAGCTACAGGTGCAAGACTAGGCTACACCCTCGTGAGATTTGGGTGAATCCTCACTGCTTCTGAACGGAAAACTGTGTGATACTCAATCGCATCCGTGGCTACATCTTTTCTTTTAAATATTCAATAAAGTGATGGATCACTGGAAAGTTGTTCATCAATCTTGAACATTGTTGTTTAATTGTTATCAAATCACGCGCAATAATGATATAAATCAAGACCAAGGGAATGCTTTGGTTTTTTCTGTCTACGTTTATCTACACGCCTTTTCTTGTCATACTTTTATATTATTTATAGCCTTTTAGTTGGACTTTTTAGCTTAGCAAATCTGGTTGCATTCAAAATTGGCATTAAAGATATGTTAAACAATGAAGAGAAAACATTCTTGTTTTCTTGTGGTGACTAGCAATCAGCCTGGTTTCCATATAATATTTACGCATTTATTGCAAAAACACCCATATCCCAAATGCCTTCATGAAAGCCGGTTTATAGGCAAGTGTTATGATAGAGAAATTTTTTTTGAATTTCACAATAGACACACAGCTGCATGTTTAACGCCATTTCATCCTACACTTGATGAAATTAGAAATAGAACAATGACAGGCCTTTCCATTATCGCATTTCCACTCTCTTCCTTGAGGATTAGTTCAAGACTGTAAAAAATGCAAATGCCACCAATAGTTCTACGGGATTTGTATTAATCCCTAAAAAGTGTATCCCAGGCAATTCTCTCCTTCGACAACCTACAGATAAAAGTTTAAAAATGGGAAAAGATAAACTTGTCAGAGGAAAGTCTATGTTTTCTGCTTTACAATTCTACAAAGTAATTGTCGTAGTTGCTCGGATTTTGTAAAAACCTGGCCGGCACATACGCGCCTAGTACGCCCCGGGCTCTGGTTTTTGCGAAGAGAAAATAATGAAAAACGCGGGAAGGGTTCCTTTCATGTACTGAGACATTTGCACATTAAATTGCAATATTTGCTCTCGGGAATGACTTTGTAATGAACATGCAATTGCCATGGAAATGCAGCGTAGCCCAAGGAAATCTACAAAACGCTATTTTCCGATATGTTCCGACTTTCAAAACAAAAAATTAATAAATCTTCTTTCGGACTCTCGAGCGTGCATCATGCAGATCTGTGCTGAAAAGCCTTTCTTTTTTCTTCAATAAACATCAAACAAAAGTGTTTGAAAACTAGCTGCATCCATGACTACCAAATTCCATCGAATGATCTTTAATTCAAGTAGGATTTCTCGATGAAGGGGCTAATCAAATTTAGACACAGCGAAGGAAGAAAACAGTACTTATTTCATTCCTTGCTTCATCTAAAAAGCTTTAACTGTGCATGCCTACTCCGCTTGATTCAACACTTGCTACATCTGTGTGAACCAGGTTTTTATGTTTGGCATGATTTGAAATCACGCTTCTATAATGACAAATCACATTACTGCACATGAAAACACGTTTCCTGTCATAGGGCAGCAAATCTAGATATCCCAAACCTCCAAAGAATAGTTCGAAAACTCAATGCAAGCATTTCCAACCATTTAAGGACATGATCTAATCATTACAGCTTGTAACAACTGACATAATTCACTTGTTTTTGAGCAATAGTTACCAAAGGAATGCCCTGCGCGGGATAAAAGTTCCCTGTTGAGGTGAGATAGAAGCCGCTTTTGCTTTGGTTTGCCAAACCGAATCACTGCAAGACCACGACATCCTAACATTAGACACTGCAAGACAGTAAATTTGCTATTTTATGACTTTATCGTCCAAAATTTTTACCAATTTTCATTATACATACAGGATTTCTATTGAGCTTGTAGATATTGATTCACATTTGTAGCGAGTTTTGCTCTTTCACCAATTCATCATTGTACCTTGAAAGAAGGTCGTGCATGAAAAACGAACATATTCCACAGGTTTCCGCACATGCCCTTCGCATTTGCCAGCCACTTAGGAAGCCATATGACCCACAAAGGGGGCTGAACAATTTGCATATCCGCTTTGGTAGGTAATCCCTGCAAGCTTTGAAGCAATATAGAAAGCTATTTTATCTAAAAATGGAGTTTCAGAAAGCTATTTTATCTAAAAATGGGGTTTCAGAAAGCTATTTTATCTAAAAATGGGGTTTCAGAAAGCTATTTTATCTAAAAATTGGAGTCTTTTGTGAGCTAGCAACAGCACATTTATAAATGTCGGATACTTTGCGCGCTTCCTTACGTACTTCATCGCGAAGAGTTTACATCAGTAAGCTGAAAGTTTGATTGGATGGTTCTTCGCAGTGAGGAGGTCCTTGCCACGAAACAGAGATTGTAGTCATAGATGATCTGCTACTTGGTTACAATTGGTACTTTAAAAGTCAAGTTGGGTTTTAGAAACGCTGGGGCATAAAGTCTCATTTTATTTAGACAGAGAAAGCATCTCACATTTCGGCAAAATGGAATTAATCACCACTACTGCATCAAAATCAAGTCAAATTCTTTTACTGTTTTAGCTGGTAGTGCTCTCTTATTTGACCTTTCCTTTGTAGCATCAACATTGCGAAGAAATTAGAGAAAACAAATCTCCAGATGCTGCCAAACGCCAATACAAAATATACTCCACAGCGCAATGTCAATGCACAAGCAATGGAAAATTAATGGACATACGTGGACAGGTTTTCTGTAACTTATCAGCTTGAATGAACCCATTCCAGCAACAACCGAATCGACTCTCCGGACAACGTGTCGAAATCGAATTTTTCTCTGGAAATAAAATTAAACTTCCTGGACTAAACTTTTCTTTAAACATCTTTTAGTGAACAAGTGCTTTGTGGTACAAAACTTCACAATTGCTAGAAAAAGCGGAACTGGTTTTTGCATACTAACGAAAACCGTATGCAAAACCAGTTCCGCTTTTTCTAGCAATTGTGGAGGAAATCTTTTAGTCTAGCACGTTGTAGCTTTTGTAGAACTGACTTCAGCCATCGTGTATAGGATAGATGCGCACAAAAATTATGATTATTATATCTACTTACTCCAGTCACAAAAGCACACCCCACGACACATCTCGAACATTCGCTCCTGGTTCTTGAAGCATCCGCCTTGTATTTTCAGAAGAGTGCACCTGTGTGTACCAAATCTGTTGTGGCAGTTTCCTATATGAAAAATATCTTGCCATCAATAACAATTAGGCATCTGCCAGGCTCAGGCGGAGAACTTGAAGATAACCAACTTTTACAGCTTTTAAAGGCATGTCGCGGAATTCAAGTGTTATATGCTTGTAACCCAAGCAACATAAAACAAGGTAAAACCAAAAGAACGTCTGAATTGTGTTTAGGCTAAACAATCTTCAAATGGCGAGTATTGACGCTTTTAACCTGTTTAATGAGGAAAACACCATGGGTGTTATCGAAATTTGTCCGCGAATGTTGGCGGGAAACTCCTAATCAGAATTTGCTACTCCCCACACGATTGATAACAAGCGCGGGCGACCGAGAACAAGAAGCGTGGACTTTGAGCTTTGAACAAAGTGTTCTAAAACATTGCAATACAAAAGTAACAGACAGAATTCATCTGAAGGTATGAAGGGTTATTTTCAGCAATGCATTTCCTTATGAAAAATGCCTCATATTTTCAAGCACCGTTAATACTCTCTTAAGCTTCGGGAGAGGGAGCTATTTTTATAGTCTTACAGGGGCTTAAAAGAGAGTAGCTTATTAGAAAATAGGTCTTATTAAAAACTGAAAGTAAAAGTACTAAAACATGCTTTATGCAATTTGTTGCTAAAAAATAGCATACTAATATGCAAAAAACTGTCTTTTGTCCACCACGAAGGCTGCTAGAGATATCAGAAGCGTGAATACGAATGAGAAGAAGACTGTGAATGAGAAGTTACATGAGAAGTAGCCACCAACAACCTGTAACTGAATATATATTTGCAATTGTGAAATTCTTCTTTGTAAATGGGCATGTGACCTCTGTTGAAAGGGGAAACCTTCGTAACCCCAGAATTACATGAGGTAAAGGCGTAAGCAAAGTTCTTGGGAAACATATTCTGTAAAGGCTAAAATAAATGAACAACATTCTACTTACTGGGACATCCTTCTCCATAAGGACCTTTAGCTGGAGTTATTTTGTCCCAACAACAGCCGTAAAATGTGTATGCGCAATTTTCACTTCCTACAATGCAGCAATCGGCGCTAAAAATCATTTTGTGCGTATTTGACAGCTTTACCTGTGCAGATTGCTGTAGTTCTGTGTTCCAAAACTTTCTTTTTAAATGAAGATTTTTCATTCATTATACTAAAAGCGATACCTTCAACATATGTCATCTTAAATCTTACATAAAAATTCATGAGCCTGGCAAATGAAATCTACAGAAGCACTGACGATAACAATCACAGTAGAGACCACACGTCTTTCTACATTAATTGAACCCCATCGCCTTTCCGTCTAAAGCAGCCACCCTCCTACTCCATGATATCAGTGGCACTCTGATTTAATCGTTTCATCTGTTAATTTCTAAGAGGAAAATACAGAAATGGAAAATACAAAAAGAAGCAAGCCTTGTGCATGCATGTCTTTTTGTCTACATCTTTAAAAGTGATTTTAAAGAACACAAAAGTCTTTACCGCATATTTTACAACTCTTTCGACATATCTTCCGTAGAGAATGTTTGTAGACTTTGCAGAGCCCTCTTTTAACAAAGTATCTGCATCCAGCTCCCTTTTCATCTCTGCATCCGTTTTCATCTTTAAGTAGAAGAGAATTAAATCGATTAATAATGATTTAATATATTTTCAAAAAACTCAAATTTTCTTTCAAAATTATGAAGAGACAAAGATTTAAGCCTTTCATACTTCATTAGAGGGTAGCAGGCAGGCCATCTTAATGACAATATTCATCGATGGCTTTCACTATGGTGCCAAAAATTCGATACAACATCATTATTAAAATCTTTATGACAGTTTGCGATTATGATAACTTTCCGCACCTTCTCTTATTGCATTTTCAATGACGGCTTCTTTCCTGACAAACAGAGGGCTAGTTTCTAGGAGAAAAGGAATACAAATTACATCGGAATACTAACATTGAGACTCTTGTCTTTCCGAGGGTTATCTGTCCAATTTGTTTTGGGGGTAGTTTTGAGAAACAACTCTATTGCACAGAAGGGGTAAAGCCCACGCAGTGGGGCTTTGGGGGCTATACTTGGTACTGCTGATATATACAAGTCAAGAAATGTCTTTTGCAAATCAAATTGAGAGTTGTTGGCCATAAACAATTCAAGTACGTAGAGGTCTTGTCCGATTCAAGAAATTCCAAGTAAAAGCTAGATCGACTTGACTAGGTCGCAAATAGATAAAATTGTCCCATATCAATAGCAACAACAGCAGATTGGTGATTAAGGCAACACAATTCAATTACCTGTTTTCAGACGCTGAAATTATTTCTAAAATGCATAGTTTTATCTATATACTTGTCATACCAGATGGAATTTAATCTGAGAAAAATTCAACTGACCATGGAATACAGTTCTCCGCGTTGTTTCTCATTGACGCACCGCCTCCGCAACCCAACCCTCCCCTTGCGATGTATCTCGCATTCCATCCACCAATCGCATAGCAGTATTGCACAGCATTTCAAATTTAATTCAAGGTTGAAAATACCATAAACATGCACTTGCCTTCATTTAATTAGAGGTTTTAACACCAGATTGATAATTCACCATTCTCATTAAGTATTCTTTGTGCCTAACCAATCGCATTACAACAATCCGAAAGGAGCATGTGCTAGTTCCGCACGCTCTAACAATCCAATTTTCATAGTTCAAAAAATAGCTTTTGGTGGGAATTAGAGATGCCTCACATTGACCACAGTTGGACGAGACAACTATCTTGAAAATCATGTTGGTGCAAGATGTAATCGCGTCTCCGTCAGACCACTAAAAATGGCTTCCATCGGGCAGCACTGCGAAGCCCGCTCAGCATTCCCAAAGACCTTTTGCGGCAAGAGTGCGAAACTTTGCTAGTGATATCATCAGACTGGCAGCGTACCGCTAAACTTTCGACCTATTCAAGTTTCTTCACGAGCGTGTGTCAAATGGAAAATGCAACGAAAGATTGAATGAGACGAAGAAAATCTATTCTAAAAGATTCATATAGGTTTATAAAACCAGTAGAAAGCTGCCATTTGCTTAATGAAAGAACGAAAATGGGCTTAATGGTGACGCCAGTCATATTTTGTGTGGCAGAAGTGGATATGAAGTAGTTTACGTATCAAAATTCCCAAAGTAGACTTTTCTAATCTCTGGGAGGAAGTCTCTGTCAAAAGAAATCGTGAATGAATGAATTCTGTTTCTAACACTTGGCTTTGATTGGGTTGTTATGGAGCATTTCGCTGGAAATTATGCTTGAGGGGCGCAGTGTGTGCCGAGGCAAAGAAATTGCCACTCACCGAGTAGCAACTGCTCTGGAAAAGTTCCACAGATTACTCTTGTCAGCTTTCTCAAAACAAAAATAAACCTACGAACAAAACTAAAACGTTTTTTATGTCCACTTCAGGACTTCACTAGGCGACCCAATCTGCTTTCTTCTGTAAGAACCCTAGAGGCAAGCGCCGTCGGCGACAAAATATATACGGATTGAAAGACCACCGCCAACGTTTGCATAATATATTGGTAGTAACAGCTCAGAGATCTAACTACATTCATTTTTAATTCCCCTTTGCCTTGATTTTTTTATCAATTCAATTGTAAATTGGGAAATAAAAGATAATAGGACATTTTCTTAATTCCTGTATATCTATAACCCTTCAGGCAGAGAACCCTTTGTAAACCAGTCTTGTGAGAGTCACCTACCCTAAATATTGGAAACATTGACAAAATATATCGAAACCATTGTTACGGTATAGCATCAGGGCGTAGTAACGCATTGAGAAATTAAAAAGGGTGCAGAGATGGGGGGGTCTTGTTTTGTATCGTAAGGGGTTTCATAATACGTTCACGAAAAAAGGGCATTGTCACGATTAAAGGTAGGCACTATCTAGATGAAAAGGATACCTTCTCGCCCAATAGGTGCACTTTCGCGATAAGGAGGGAATCATAAAGGGAAAGGTTTTGTGAGAATAAGAGTAATTTTTGAGATAAAAAAGACACTTTTCAGAAAAAAGGAACTTAAATTTGTTTCCTTAAAGTGACCATACTCTGTTGAGATCTGTAAACAGTGAGGCTCACTGAAATTCCCAAATATTGAGTTGAAATCAAGAAAAATTTCAAAATGAAAGCTTTTTGAGTGCGAATTTAATGGGAATTAATTAAGTGTTGCGAAATACGTTGATGTCGCCCTTTCCAAATTGGTCAATACGCCAGTTCTAGAGCTCGTTATTGGCAAGAGACAAGGAATTACAAAAATACACAAAACTGCTGATTATGAAATTATTGATGAAGAAAGGAAATAGTTAACTAAGATTTATTATCATGTTTAAACAATTTCTATCTGCAGTTGAAGGCACTGTGTCCCGATATTTACCATTGTGACAGTTAATTTGATTCAAGTCTCTAGACAGAGTTTAATAAAGCAAATCGACACTTGCAAAATGCCATTAAAATACCAGCCGGTTTTGGTAAATCCATTTGTATTAGCAATTTAGCTAATCATTATGTTTCAGTATGAAGTCATTCCACAAAAGATGACTTGAAAGAAATATCGGTGCTTTTGACAATTTTCTCGTCAAGTGAAGGGGAACTTAAAGTGGCAGTTTCTTAAGCATAACGTTTTGGGGAAAATGAAAGTAACTTTCTTCGACCTTTTCGTAGTTATAAGGACATATTTGTCCGTTTCGATACTGCCCAAGCAAAAACCCAGAAAAATTTCCGGCATTGCACTTTCTTGCGACATTCATTTTTGCAGCAGCCTCTTTTGTTAGAACGAATTACAAAATCGATCCTGACGAGAACTGTCCCCAGTCCCCTCGTTGCTCCTTTATATAGGCGTTGCCCTTATGTACCCTTACTGCTTTAGATAGGAAGAATGAACTGCTGATCATAGAAATGATGAATTGATAGGAAATAGAAAGGACGAATTGCGAAGTTGGTGGTCTACCCTATCCATTTGCCCACTCAGAAACCATTGACGTTCTCGCGAGTGCTCTGCGTCGATTAGAACGGTATTTGAAGACAGAAAGACGGCAAAACCCAAGTGATCATGGGGATGTTTATGGCAATGAGGCGTGTTTAGAAACAGAGTCGGTGAGAAAGGCATGATAACAATGTCCAATCAACATGGGTGATACTGTTTATTTACATTATCATTATGAATCTCACTTCCTGCTTGACTTGAAGTCCTTGTCCACTGGCGTTAAGCATAGGGGGTTGGCAGCTAATTAAGCGTGGCATGACCACATGTTGACAAGCGAACGAACAACAACAGCATAATTAGATCAATTGAGACAACACTTGGGATTTTCGGAACAAAGATATTGACGTTACTTCTAAGCTGACCTATGCGTAACACACATTTTAAAGAGTTTTCACAAAAGTTTTCAAATGTCTCCATCGCAATTTGAGTTATTGTCGAGAAGCAGCTCGGACAGACAACAAACTCGAAATCCCCTCACTAATTGCTCCTTCTATGAGTCATCTTGATGACAATCGACGTTGCATGGCCCCCTAAGATTGCATGGCCCCTAATGTTGCATGGCCCCCTAAGATTGCATGGCCCCTAATGTTGCGTGGCCCCCTAAGATTGCATGGCCCTAAGCCGATCTTGGCTGTTAGATGGCCTAAGTTTTGTGACAACTAAGCATTTGTACCCAGAAGTCAGCTGTCCAGAGGAGCTAAATCCAAGATTTGAAAGGCTGCACCTTTCTCTTTGTATGAAAAACTTCGAATTACTGATCACAAGTTTTCTACATCGCCCTTTATTATGATGTAGTGTTGATCTCCCCTAAAACACACTTCAGCTTATTTTCCACATGTCAGTTCATTCATAAGAGTGTTATCAAAACAATCGCATCACCAATCGACCACACGACTTACTGCCCTCTATTTCTTCGGTATTGTTTTGACATTGCAACCATAAGCTCACTGTAACTACACATCACTTGAAATTTCTAGCAGTCCATAGATTTCCAGCTGTTATCAATGATGGTTCGTGTCTTGTGAATTCTATGAGCAGTGACCTCGCCCCTCCATTATGCGCATCATGCTCAAACCTATTTTTTGCGCTTTAAAAAGCCTTATCTTCAGTCATATTCTTGCTATCGTCCCTGCACTAGGCCGCTGTCACTGAAACTAGTTTAAAGTCCACTTCGTTGACTTACATTTGGTTCCACTTAAATGCATAATCACAGGGGCGGATTTAAGAGGCAACGATTAGGGGGGGGGGGGGGGATCGTGTTAGATTATAATCATATTTTAGTGTCACGCCCTTCAGGTGCCCGGGAAATAATAGAAACGCCCATTTTCATCTGACGTCGCTTTGAAGCGTTCTTCTATATCAAGTTATTTGATTATGTTGAACGAAAAACTACAATGGACTCGACGAGAAGATAAATAAGGAGGAAACTGGCGTCATTTCATCACTACTGACTACCAAATAAGCCATTTACCGAATCAAAACCAAATTCTACTGGATAGCACAAAAATAATGGGGGGTGTCGCACCCCCCACATCTCCCGGTAAGTCCGTCCCTGCATATTCAAATATGTAACCAGGTCCAAGTATGCCTGTGTCAATTTTCTTAGAAAGTAGCGTTAGAAAGCGAAGATTGTGAATCTAAATCATGCCATCCCAAGGTGACCGGAGCCACCCGGCGACACGTAACGATTCGTGAACTCGCACAGGTGATAAAGGAAACCTGCCAAGTAAATCTAAACAACCTTCAACTATTATCAAATCCGTTGTCAGATAATGAGAGGAAAAATGATGTCCTAACATGAAATCTATGATCCAATAATCGGGTACTTTCGTATTGACATCTCGAGTGCAGGGGTAAGTACTGGAACGAAAACCTTCCCGTTGAGCAAAGAATTAGTACAAATCTCTATTGCTCAGACTCCAAAAAGACTTGCGCCAAGCTACCTAGCGGGACTCGTAGAGATCAATGGACGAACACACAGGTGCAGAAAATCTCCAGGTGTCTTTGTATCGACATTTTTGGGAAGGAGGAACGACATGCAACATAGCGACAAACAAAGGTGTTTGGCTCAAAAATAGCCTAATAGCCTGCCAAACAAGCATCGTGATTCATTTGTGCTGTTCTTATTCGGCTGGCCCAAGCTGGCGAATTTTCGGACGCAAATTCTTTTAAGTAGATACACTGTTAAATCATTGCACTGTTATATCAATAACTGTGTACTACCCTTGCTAAGTGCGAATTGCCTCAATGTGATTATCCCGGCAACGGTTGACGCTATTAATCGCACAACACGTAGAAATGATAAAAATTTGCAAAGAGGTCAACGAGGTTGTAAATTAGTGTAGAATTACCGAATCGGTCCTCAAACAGTGCATGGCAACACAGCATTGAAGCAAAGAATACCAACGGCGTGAGCATCGTTAGGTTGTCGAATCGGCTGGATGTTCCTTCACCCATCCACTCTCTAACACACCATGCAAGTTGTATTTAGATGGCCATTCCAGAATTCCTTATATCACCCTAACCTTTCTGCGGAGGGACGCGGTTTGGCTGCGGCTTCTAAGTTAAGTTATGCAATAAATCAATTTGCTTAATTATAGGTGTAAGCCAATTTCTTCAAAGACAAGTCGGATACGAGCACAGTAAAGAGCCCAAGCTGAAAGTGCTTTGAGAATCCATCGCAAAAATCCTGAAGCTGTAAGATTTCCCCAAAACAATGCTAACACAATCAAGATAACATATCTTCATTGGTGCACCACAAGCATAACCGAATTTCGTAGCCGTAACATCATTCTGCTGCAAAATGAATTTGAAGATGCTAAAAGAGAAACTGGCGGTATAAAACGACTTTGAGAAAATCAAACATTTCGAAAGCACGCTCTGATAGGTTTCACGACATTCTCTTCGCCTTCAAATGAATATTCTTGCTACAATGCGAAAGAACAATACTTACTGCGATATCAATGCTCACAAGGGCACATAGATCACACTAAAGATGGAAGCATAGAAGCTGAAAAGTGGGCGCTGCAAAAAGTGACACATTTAGCCACTTGAATAGAATTTAAGGAAACGTGACAGATAGACATGACACCAAATGCGAAGATTTAAGTACGAAAAATCTCCAGTGAATCAGCCTTCGGGTATTATTGATATCCATACCTGCTGTATTCACGTCTAGTGCAAGAATACGCTGAAAGAGGTTTACCGTACAAGGCTCAACATTTTCCAATATTATCCATTGCGCTAATTGCTATTGTGTCGTGACAATTATGCTAGCTTGAGTAATTTTCTGTCCACCTATCAACCTTATTTACGTTAACGTCGTTTATGTGCTGACTGTTCTGTTTTTAAAAGCATAAGCATAATACGAAAACTCTAAAGACACAATTCAACTAAACGTTAAACCAACAGAAGTAAATCAATTCCACGGGGACTTTGGTCCACAATAAATTTAACAACAGTAAAAGTTTCTTTGAAACTAATTGCGACATTTGCATAAGCTAGCAAGCAGACATCATGCAACGCGCTTGCCACTGCGCTCTGCTTAAAGAGCCTGGGCTAACCCTTGTTTTGCTATGCAATAGGTCCTTGCACGCAGATACAAGATGGCGACAAATAAGCTGCTCACACAGCGGAAAACATCACGTGAAATGGTCTGAAATCGTTCTTTAGACTCTGACACTGAGGTCAACAACGATTGACGAGTGAAATATAGGTTAGGGGCATTGCCCTGATCTTCCAATTTTATTGAGCATCAGGAAGTGCATTGTGGGATATGCACGATCCACAGAGGCAGTCGGTTAGCATTGACTCTTTAAGCGAACACAGCTCATTAGGCCATTTTATGGTCGAACACAAAATTCAGAATCTTGGGCCATAAACTGACTGCCAAGGAACAAGACACTTCGGCAAGATCATGTTCTTAAGAAACTCAGTCTGCAAATTACACTCCGTTTCTCACTGCCATAGCAATAATTCGCGAAATACGATTCTCCCAATTTCTTGGTAGCTTTTGAGACTTAGGCCAGTTTCACCACCATCGACTGTGCCGCTTCACGGTGGCATGTATTCGCGACCTTCGCGACTTATTAGGATCCTTCTCTTTACATATTTTCATGTAAATGTTCTCAATAGCCTTGTCAAGTTTGTAAAAGGACACTTCCATTTGATGATCTCTTGGAATGATGTCATCGAAAGTGTTTGACCTCTTTCTGATGTTGTGGCGCTCGCCGATCTCAATATCGACAAGGCTGATTGAGTCGTCTTTGAGACTCCTTTCTGCGGCAGAAACATCGTCAGTCGAAGCCTGGTGTGTAATGAGAACGACCAGTTTCTTAGACTCACCAAACATTGGGTCGTTGAAGTAGCTTTGCGCCAGCTGCAAGGCCTTGGCTGTCCGAGGGCCTTGCTTCCCCCAGTCCTCGACGCTCTCGTCTTCTGTAGGCGCATGTGTGCTGCAAGACGACCTTCCCTCCGAAAACGAAGGAGCACGATGGTCGCAGAGGCATTCGTTGCTGGTGACGAAGTATTCCGTCTTCTGGTCACATGGTTCCAATTGGCGCAAAAAGCGTGGCTCGGTATCAAACACAATGTATCCCATACTGCCACTGTGTGTCACCCTTTCCTTGACAGAATTCAGAAACCTCTTCATGTGGTTCCATTTCCTTTGTCTTGTAGGCCCAGTTCCAATGGCATCCGAGACGTCGATCAAGAATAACGCCTTGACAGGACGGGTGCAGCCTACAACAAAGAATGACACAAGGTAGGCAGGTAGTCTAGTAACTAGGAAGTTGCTTATCACATAAACATACAAGAATCATATAGTTCCTGCAAAGACAAGTTCAACATCAAAGCAAAACAAACAATTTACTATACTTTACAATGGGCATGGGGCGAAAAAGTGATGAAAAAGTAGTATTAAGAAACATAGGAAGTATCAACAACAAATTTGTTTTGTGTCAAAAGATTTTCGACCTGAAAATGGTTATACAAAAAATGCAGTGTCAAAAATATAAACTACCAACGGCTTGTCCCAACTGCGAGGCGACTGTTTCCTCGCTCAGCGAATTTTTTTCTTTCGATGGAAGGTTACTTTCAAGATTTGTTTTCAACACTTGTGTGCCTTGATCTGTAAGGCTTTCATTCCGCTGGCTGGCTACGCTTGACGCGCCGTGACCCTCGCTGTGCTTCTCTTCATAGTTGTGCTCTAAGCGCACCGAATCAGGCTTGAAGACCCAAACGTCGTCATCCTTCTTATCAGCATGGGTCGTCTGTGATGCGTTGTTCGGTTTAGACTGCCTCCCTTCGACGCGTGATGTCTTGGACGGCCTAGCAGTCGACACAGTCACATTCCCCTTGAGGGCTGGCTTGCGCTTGATTGGTTTCCGAAAGCGGCCTCGTTCTGGCGTGACCTCTGAGTAGGCCTTTGGTTTTTTCCTTTCATTGTTGGATTGCTGTTGCTCGGTTCCACGCTGTTTGCCCTTTCATGAGCCCCTTCGCTGATCGTTTCAACTATTTTTCTGATGCCATTCTCCATTAGGCCGTCGTGTGTGACCGCCTCGTGCGGAACTCCGCTTGCATTCGTTTTGGCAAGACCTTTGTGTGCTCCAGCCCCACCATTTAAATCCTGCCTTCCGGAACTAACATTGCCCCCTTGTGCTTGCATATACGCATTAACATCATTGTTCCAACTGTCGCTATCAGAAAACTCTTCCTCCTTGGCAGCCTTGATCATCATGCTTTTTGTTGTTCCTCCTTCAAAGCGACCCAATCCATTGGACCCAGCTGGCATTAACGAGTTCTCGTCACCTGCATTGACAAATAATTTTACCATTCTTGAGGCCGTTATTGGATCAGTTTTTTCGGTTACAATAAGTCTGTCTGGATCACGTTGCTTATTATTTTTAATGAAGTAGCTTATTGGCTTGTCAACATGAGCTAGCCGGTTGTCGTAAAGGTCAAATCTCGTCCTGTTGATATTCTCTTGTCTCTCTGTCACAGGGCTATACCGAATATTCTTACCAATGTGCTTTCTAGAAGCCTTTTGGTGTTTTTTCTTCCTCTGCTTCCCTTTAAAGTGATGTACAGACCTTGTCGTTCCTGGTTCTGTGGCCAGGGAGCTTTGGAAGTAATCCAAATTGTCAACAAACCTTGCCTCGCTCGCTGGCTTTATATTCTCTGCCATAATAGGAACCTTAGCTTTGGTCCCAGGAAAGGCGACCTTACTGTCAACAGCTCTTAATGGTGCCGTCGTTGCCAGGTGCAATGCCAGGCCTTTGCTGTCTCCTGCCGGCAATCTACCTTTGTCTACAGGCCTAAACCCTTGAAGTCCCGAGAGAGTAGCTCCAAAGAATGACGCTAGTCTCCCTGTCGTACTTTGAAGGTTGACTAGAATCTTGTGTCTTGACACTTTGAAGATCGAATAATTGCCACTCTCAATTTTTGATAACGTTGTGAAATGGAAGTTTGATAAATTAACACCACTCTTTCCCGATATCTTCACATTTTTACTTTTGGCAATATTATTTCGTCGGGCCCAATTTATTTCTTCCTGGTTTGTGGTGGTGTTTTGCATCGAAACTATCAGCCTACTTTCTTTGTCATCGTTGCGAAAAGGAACAGCAGTTCGCCCTGTAGCTGCTTTTCTGGCACCCTTAACCTTTTGTTGCCCCATGGCCCATGGACTGGTATCGCTCTGATTCTTTTGATTGACAGCAGAAAATTCATTATGACTTGTACTACTAAGTCGGACTCTCCTTCGCAGTGTCACTTGATACGTTTCTCGGGATCAGCGGCTTGCGGCGCTCTACGCTTGTCCGCGATGGTATGCCTAAGAAACATTTGCTGTTTGTCTGACGGCTGTTTTGATACCCCTTTACTGTTTACCACACCTTTCCCGACACCATTTTGCCCCCCAGATTTTGTCTTATGTTTCAAAAGTTCCTTATAATTGTCTCTTGTCATCTGCTGTCCACCTTTTGAAGAGTAAACAGGGTCGAAAATGTCGTATTTTAAAGTCAAGTTTGCCTTGTGCTTTGTACTGTACAACTTCTCAAGAAGGCGTATGGCCTTTGTCGTCGGTATGGCGATAAAAGGCTTTTTGCCACCATCACGATTACTGTTGTTCAGTTTCGTCAAAAGATGACGTACAACCGGTTTGCTGTATGTTATTTTTGTCGGTGATGGTGGTTAGGTCTACCTGTTGATGAAGAAGCCAGTAAGTTTCGTCACTGCAGGATATTAGCAACAAATTTAAAAGCTCTTCTAAAGCTGTTTTACGTTAATAAACCTTGCGGCCCTAACTTGGGTGCAAACAAGCTCTTTTAATTTAGCTTATGGAGTGAAGCCAGTTAAGCAAATTTAGCAAATGAGCTTCTAGGTGGCCACCTTCAAAATCCACTGATCAGTTTCTGGCCAACAAAATAACCACAAAGAACATACGTTAGCATTTCATTTTGATAAAGTCATTAACCAGAATCCTCTTTAGATACATTTGTCAATCTTAAGACTAGCATGTACGTCTCCCTTGGGATGACATAAAAAGCCAGTTCATAGAAAGTCGCTCTTTGTTCCAGATCCTACACCATTATTACACAAAACAACCGCAACAACAGCAATTGGTTTTACACCTATAATCATACATTAATTTATTGCTTTTGAAACCTCGTTAAATGGTTAGTCAATCCTTCCTTTAGGCCACTTCCAAAGTGGATGTAAATCATTGACAAGTCAATATTACAAGACCTACCATGTCCTGTTCATTATCTGCGCTTTAATTTGCCATTCAAAAAGGCAAGTTTAGTCTCATCAGTTTTGTTCAACGGTAGCTCACCTCTTGCGTTCATCGACGTTGCCCTGTTTTTACCTCCTTCCTCTCTTTTGTCATCCATCTTCACAAAAGTTTCGAAATCCTTCTCGTCTTCACCAGTTATGTCATCAAATCCTTTGATTCGATGCAGGACTTTGCGCTTGCGTCTGCGTTTGCGGGTTTCATTCAACTTCTTCAGAAGGTAGTCGATTTCCTTCCGTTTCTGATCCAAGGCCCGCTGCGTAGCCCGCTCATCCTCATCGAGCGAGGTTTCATCTTCCAGAGGCTCCATGCCCTGCGGTTTACCATCCTCCTCCAGATCGTCACCTTCCTTACTATTTTTCATTGCTTTCACAAACGAAGCCTCTTGCTGTTCATCTTCAGTGAGTTTGGTCGTCTCAAATCCCTCATCATCCTCTCCAATAGACTGACGCTCCTTTTCTAAATTATCAAATACTTCCTTATCGGCATCTTCATCTGACTTTTCGTTCTCGCTGTTGTGAAACTCGGGTTTCTCCTCCTTCAGAACAGCAGAACTGTTATTTACCAAACTTCCCGTTTGTGGTGAATCGCCCATCAAACTTACCTTAGACTCACTTTCGTTTGAAAAGCCTTTGTTTGATGTCGTCAGATTGGCGTTCGATGTTGGCGTCAATTTTGGAGCATCATGTCCGGGTTTTACATCCCTCTGCCGTAATGGTGTCGCCATTTGGCCTTCAGTCATTTGTATATCTGGTTTCTCCGACCGTCCCAAAGGACTTTGGTCATCAAACTCAGACTTGAGTCTGTTTTTAACTGGACTTGTCAGTTTAGAAGACTTTGCCTCTTGCCCTTTCATGCCAGCACTTTCCTTAGATTTGTTAAAATCATTCGAATATTTTCGCTCACTAACTTCCATTTCTCTATCTTTCACGTTAATTGCTTGCTTTGTATCTCCTAAAGAAACATTTCCAGGCCTGTTTCCTTCTACAATATTGTCAAAGTATCCAGTTCCGGACCAGATGTATCTGTCATTCAATTTGCCGCTTGATGTTGGCACCTTTTCGCTCTGTCCCTGACTCGTCTCATTCTGCTTTTGTGAAGCGTTTCCAATCCCATCAAGCGATCCGTTAAACCCCTCTTTGTTTTGAGCTGAGTCATTAAGCACATCACTTTTAAGAGAGCTATCATGGGTGTCGTTGCTCTGCAGAGGGCCACCAAGCGTCTTGTTGCTTTGCGAAGATCCATTCCTCGCTTCGTTGTTTTGAGGAGGTGCAAGCGAAGTCTCGTCCACAGTCGATTTGTAGTTGTCCGAATTGCTGAGTGACTGGACTGCACTTTCCTTCAGCTTCTCGACTATGTCTCCGTCCGACAATGACGAATTATTAACAGCCACAGGCTGAGACGCCTTCTCTTGAATGGGCATAACCTTATAACTTGTCATCTGCTTACTATCGTCGCTAGTTGTTCTAACATCTTGGTCTTTAGTTTGATAAGACCCTTCATACATAAAATTTCCTGACCCAGTCTGATACTTAGAAATTACCCCACCTTCACTTGTTGCGTTAGTTGGAGCGACCTCTTCTTCCTTGGTTGCCAGAATCCCTGCGCTGCCCTGCGTGGATTGGTGCGTCGTTTCTTGCACTTTCCCGCCATTTTCCTGTCCGGTCGTTGATGCGGCGTTATTCGTCTGGTTCTTGCCCGTGTTTGTTTTCAGTACATCCGACTGGGCAATCGCTTCGCTTGACCTCTGCATGTGTGCCGGGCGCTCTATTATCGACCCAACAGTTTCAAACTCTCGAGAAGATATCAAGTCGATCTCCTTGTCCTTTCTGACTGTTTCTACTCTGCTTCTTTTTGCTCCTGTAGTAAAAAAGAGCTTTTTACTGCCACAGCAAAGATACCCCTGGAATCCCCTTGTAGGTAAAGGTTTGTTTTAGAGAGATTTCGAGCAGAGCATTCCATGGAATCAGATAAAAAGAGCTCCAAAAATGACTGAAGTTAAGAATATTTAGAACAACCATTAATTACCAGATAGCCGTTGCTCATGTCTGTTGAAAAGCACCAAATTAGTTAAAGAGAAACACAAGGTTCAAGTTATAGAGTGTAATCAAACTACGATAAAGGGGAATAATCATGTCACTCTTGTAACTGTTTACTAAGAACAGAAACAAGCCTCACCAGTGCAAATGTCCTTCGCGAGAAAAGGCAGGGTCTTATCCATTTGATCCGAATCAAGGGCGTAGATATTCTCAGGGTGTCTCCCAGATGCGAGCGACTCTAAATAACGGTAAGTAGGCGCTTTATCAACGCCAAACGCAAGCAACCGAACCCCCCTGTTTGTCAAAAATAATGACGAGCCCCAGGGTCCGTAATCCATGTTGCTGGTTGTCAAGGCAACAATCACCTTGTTCCTCTTGCCCTTCGATCGCTTGAACTGCTCCTGCCAAGCGGCCTTTAAAGCGTCGTTCACTGTGCTCTTACCACCTGGAAATTCAGAACCGATTATTTGGTCCCTCATGGAGATTTCGTCCTGGTTTTTCGTCAAATCTACTATGGTCTTCGGCTTCGAACCATACGTGATCACGCCGAACCGAGCCGAGGCTGGGTCGAAGAGCTCTGTTGCCTTGGCAATGAACCTCATCATTTCCGTCCACCGAAGCTTGTTTTCACTGCTGGATGCACCGGAGCCATCGACAAGGAAGACCAGGTCAAGCGGCTTGCTGCACTCTGCAACACAATCGACAAGTTTTGCTTCGAATTCATGGACACAAGATTTCAAACAACGTTGAAGAAATCAACCCGCTTTGCAAAGGCAACATAGATCACTGCAGATGAAAGGAAACTCGGTAATCAACCAAGTGAAACCGGATGTGGAGCGTGTCTACCGCCGGGGCTCCCAGAAGAGGTGGTCTACCTTTCCTCTGCCAGTAAAATGATCGAATATTTACTCACTGACTGGCTTCTGACTTTCTTTTGATTGTAAAACACGACGATACGAAGACGTCGAGCTGAAACGAGAAAAAACAAATGTCATGCCAAAGTTAAAGTGGGGATTAGAGTTTACCATCAGACTCAAACAAGAACGGATGCACGCTTTGAACATTTGTCATAGTTTGCATGGAAGATGTATCACTGTTGCTTAGCAACTATCATTACCTGTAAACGCTGTTCGACCAGACCCCGCCGCTCCACCTGAAACGCAAGCCAACCGTGGTCAGTTTTGATAAGATTGCAGCTACATCTACTAATTTTGAAATTTGTGCATATCACCTTCAAAAAGCAACTGCCAAATTAGGTGCTTAGAACCTAGCACTCACAAGGAGACCAAGCTAACGGAAGATCCTGGGGAAACAGTCAAGCACATGACAAATGTTCGACTCGAAAATCGCAATTTTATGAATCAACTGACCTTTACACAGGTTAGACGGTCCGTACTGATCATAATAGAGTTGTGCATATGGCCCGCCAAAACATTGTCCGCCATCTTGAACAGCAAAGACTTTCAAATTTTCATTTCTAGCTGCGTCTGCGCATGCTTTTAGCGCATTCGGCCTCGTTTTCCAGTTTCCAGTAAGAAGTTTGCTGCGCCCTTCCAAACTTGCGATTGCACGTGTTGGGAGGTCGCGCCAACATCCAAGGGAAAGCCAGCCATCAAGATCTACAGATGGAAATGCCAATGGAAGCCGGGATACCACTCTTTACGATGTAATGGAAAAATGAGCAAAAAGTCCCTAAGTGCGTTGGTTAATGCCCTTAACATAGGTTCCATGAGATTCACTTCATATATGCAGGTCTTGATAAGTAAGGCAGTCATTTTCGTTACGAGGACATCCTATCAAATTAACGGCTTAAACTAGAATCTAGAAAGAAATGGATGCTTACCACCGCAGCTTGCGATAATCAAAAGGGATGAGAGAATTAGGCATCGAAATGTGAATAGCATCTTCTTGACGAACTCTGCAGTGAAATAGTGAGGTACGTCAAGATTAGATTTGGAAACTCGAATGGAGGGGATAACGGATATGGCTAGACTGGGGACAAGGGTGTTGGTTAGTGTAATCAACAGAAGTGATGACCCGACGCTCTTTCCTAGTTTCCCTACAACTCCCGACTGCATTCTTCGCATCAGGGAATGCAATTTAAGAATAAATTGAAGAAAAAGGAACTATCATTTGGCTTTCAAAGTGCCTATGCAGCTTTTGCTAGCGCTTTATTCCAAGTAAAAAGGCGGATGATTTACCTGGGTCTTTCGGAGCTTGAAAAATTGAAATGGTTACATGATTAATCCCATAATAAACCTTTGATAATATTGAAAAAAGTAACAACTATAATAGCAAGCGATAACCTAATGTAAGCGGGTATTGGAAAGAGGAATCAATAACATTTCGATAGCTGCTTGAATGTTTACCATCTCTAGTAGATAGGTTAACGATCTGACAAGTGCAGTAAAAAGCATGTCCAAAGCACTTACCAAAGGTCTCTACCAAACGACACGAGTAGCGCCAGCAGATTCATCTAGAAGACCAATTGCAATCTCAATCACTCTTCGACGCGAAGGCCTTTACATGGGCGCCATCAAGGCAGGTAAAATGAAACGCTCATTTGTAAACACAGCAAGGTAGCTACTATGGGGGACTTTCTCATGCATAAAGATTTAGCAAACATTTGAGAAGCGTTGAATGGCCGATCAAGAGATTACAAATTCCGCGAAGCTCCATGAAAACGCAAGAACGGTATCGCACACTGAAACCAAACCTTCAACCTGTATTGACAAGAAGAGATGACTTTCTTCTTCTATCTTCTAAAGCCGGTCAGAATGCTTTCTGCATCTTCTCGCGTCGTTTTCAATTGCTTATTTATCTCTGTTAGTTCTGCTGCACATCTTCGTCTATCTTTGAGAAGTTTCAGATGAAATGAGTGCATTCAGCATGTTATGTTAAGTTTTCAATCGCGGTTTTCAAGCCTTACAATACAAGCAACTCTTGACTCCTGTTTCAAAAACGCCATTCAATCGGACATATGTGCCTGGTAAAGGATACATGTGTCTGCTAATATGTTACTTTTCTTTCATATCTCGGAGAATGGCTTCAAGTTTCAAATACAAAAAAGCCGACAAAATAAACGGATGAAAACCACATGAAGAAATTGTGAAGACGAGCACATGATTGGCTGTTTAATGATCACGAGCACATGATTGGTTGTTTAATGATCGTGAGCGCACGATTGGTTGTTTAATGATCATGAGCACATGATTGGCTGTTTAATGATCACGAGCACATGATTGGTTGTTTAATGATCATGAGCACATGATTGGCTGTTTAATGATCAGGGGCACATGATTGGCTGCTTAATGATTAATCGTGAAACGACAGCAAGAGGGACTTTCTCTTTCTTTCCATGAGCGAAGAGAATTGCTGTTATTGAAGTAGCCTAATTCGTGCTCAAATTTTAGATCGCAGGCTTGCAAAAAGCAGACCCGTTGAAAATTTATAAACCTTAATAATGTCAATAAAAGAGCATTTGACTTTGCTTGCATAGAAAACAATTTTCCAATTTAGCAGGATTTAAAAGTGCGTGGATTCAAAAGATGGCATATCAAAATGAAATACTCCTTGCACCTTTTCAAAAACGCCATCAATGCTATGTCTACCTGAAATTCAAAACCCCTCGAAATATTAAAAGCAAACCATTACCTTTAGTTAAAGTACAACCTTTGGACCAGATCATTTGAAATCATCGCGAATAACCAAAAAAAGTCTTTAGTAACA
>ML133454.1:0-147500 GCA_003864495.1 Nemopilema nomurai
AAGCCGAAAGCTCTCTCGGCGGTGTTCAAAAGAACAAGCAGTGCAATAACGTAAATAGCAAACGAGCGCACAAGCAAGCTTTTGGAGACTGGGGAGAGGCCAGCGAACGGGCATAACGAAAGGGAGGATTCAGAATCAAGGGAGAAAGTAAAGATGCTTGTCGAAATCTCCTTGACAACGACCAGTGTTTCACTGAGAATGGCATTGTCGTGGTCACGGATAATCAGAATCATTTGGTAGAAGTAAAATGTAATGTTGATAACATTGCTGAACACATCCCCTTGATTTGACCTCTGCTCCACTAACATGCTGTCATTAATAGGCTGTGTCTTCTCTTCAGAAGGAAGATCATTCGAAGGGGCATCTTCCACCTCATCGCCCGTACTGACACCCTCTTGAACGTCCTCGTTTGCAGCTTCATCATCACCTGTCACGTCATTCGATGTTTGGTCAGCATCACTCCCCTCTTTGATACTCGCAAGTTTTTCCTCCCACCAAATTAATTGTCCCTTTAGGAACGCACTAATTCTGTCAAGATACATGAAGAACGAAATGTATATCACCCCCGATAAGAAGTAGATCAACCAAAACCAACGATCTTTGCAATCGTCTTTCTTAACGCAGCTGGCGCTGAGTAGGTTTTCAGTCAACCCCTCTGCGCATGACCCACAGAGAGAGCCCCTCCGCAAAGGGTTGCACGAATTGTAAGAGACGCAGTCGATTCCCTGACAACAGTAGCCAAGAGGGCAAGAGATAAATTTTACTTCTTGCGGGTGTCCGGTTATATATCCATAGTAGTTTGACCGTGATCTTATATGTCCGCGCTCACATACACCTCCATATCGACACCAAAAGCAAGAAACGTTTGAGATCTCATGAGAGATTACTTGGTCTTTGATAGAAAACAACTTAAAGTGTCCGGATTGAAGACTGTACTGGTCTCTTGGACAAGACCGGCACCCCATCGAAATCCGGTCCGTTACCATCCCAGGTTGTCTATAAAGGCCATGGGCGGTAATGTTATGTCCGACCGGGCAGTACACAGTGAAGTAGCCGGTGATTCGTATGCTCCAGGATTCTAGGGTTGGACTACCCGGATGCCAAATGGCGACTTTGGATCGATACGATCTGTCTGGATACCAGGTTGTGTTTTCCAAGTGCAGCCCTGCCGTCGCATATAAAATGTCCCCGAGAAGAGGTTTTATTTTACTTCTAGAGGAGCCTCGAAACTCGCAGTTTAAGGCTGAGAAATACCCGCGCGAAAAGATTCCACCTCCAAAACCGGAGCATGTATTATTCACAAACGAGGAGTTTATGACCCGGACTTTTGTCAAAGATTCAACAAAGATGGCTCCCCCGAACGCTTGGATTGCAGAGAGCTCATTGCCGGCAGTGTTGTTATTAAACAGAGTTGAATGTATTTCCAAATGGATTCCATCCGCGTATATGGCCCCAAAGAAAGCTTGGGCGTAGTTATTGCGAAATACCGACCGCGTTAGATGTATTTCGGGGGCCGGTCGCTTGTCTCTATTTTGCGAATCCCAGGACCGGACGAGATGGAGCGAGGACGCAAAGCCACCGTCGTTGTTGGTAAACTCAAGTCGGTCAAAATGCACAATGGATGCTTTGGTGTCGGAGTGAGCCGTGAAACTCAACAAGACACTTTGCCCAGAATTTTCCAGGAATTGACAATGGGAAAGCTTCATTACCAGCTTCCCGTGGTGTATCGAAACCGCGACAGCCTCGTTTAGCTTCCTGAAGACACACCCAGTGATGTGCACCACAGCAGCGTCCATGATTATCAATGAAACTGCGTAGTAAGGAACTGGCGAGTCGTTTTCTCCTTCGATGTTCGTGTCCTTCATTTCAAGAGTTATCATCGACACGTTCTTGGAGTAAACAAAATAATGGACGTTCTTGACAGAGTTTTCCAGCAGTTTCACTTCAGTTAGGCCAGCTTTTGGTCTAACAACATTAATTGCGTTGCAAATTCGTCGCATCACGCAATTTCGAACATCAATGTTGGCCCCTTGCACCGTGATGAATCCATGAGATCCTGGATAACACGTCTTGCTTTTCTCCAACTCATGCTCTTGTCGTTCTGCTATCTCAAAATTGATAAATGAAACATTTATCCGCTCTTGTAGGCCTTTTGCAACGAACGCGAATGCATCTGTTGGTATAAGTAGTAGGGGCCTTCCACCCACTCCGACAAAACGCAACGATTTCGTGATTTCCAGGCTACCGTCTTGCGTAAATGCAAACGATGTTGATCCACCTTTGCCATAGAAATCTTTTGTGCTGTCTTCTGTCTGATTGTTAAGATCTCCTTGAAGCACTTGGATTTCATCCTGGTCTTTGCTCTGAGAGATGGCATGACGAAAAGATTTGCATGGAATACTTCTTATGCTGCATTCGTTTGATGTATCATTTCCTTGCAGTGAAACATAAAGCGTTGATTCAGCTGAAACGAGACAGCTTGCGGCATCAATGCGTTGATGGGCAATGAGCATAGATAACGACTATCAAGTGATAAATTGCAAACTTTGTAAACATTTTACAAGTACACCTAGTACGGAAATGAGCATCAAGATAAAAGGTGCGCAAGAAATTTCCAAACAGGCCTGTTTCAGGCTATTTGCTTCTTCAAAACATGTTTAGAAAAAAGTAAAGAAGAATTTAACGCAATTTTCAATAAATTGCAAACTTTGTAAACATTTTACACCAGGAACACTCGGTACGAAAATGAGCATTACAATAAAAGGTGCACATCTTAATTCTCCTCAGACAATTCCAAACAGGCCTGTTGCAGGCTATTTGCTTCTTCAAAACATGTTTAGAAAAAAGAAGGTGGGATTTAATGCAATTTCCAATAAGCTTCTTCGTACTTTACTTTCTTTAGTGCTAAGTATTTTTCGATATGACATAGATATCATAAACTTCATTAACCATAAAGCATCTAAATTCATATGTGCTCCTTCATTCTCTAAAAACGCTTGGCCTATTGTGTAACTCATGCGAAGGTTCAATATGGTACATAGAATACGACAATGCATGAGTTATACCTGTTGAAAGTAGCAGCAACAGTGTATGCAGTATACCAATGATGATAAGTGCACCGTACATCAAGCCTAAAGGTCCCGCTGCATGATCTAAGATTGATAATCTTCGCGAAATCTCAAGAGCCTAGCCAGATCTTGAATAACTTGATCTTTGTTTACAACATCTCGAATGCTTTGTGTACTGGCAGGTTCATGGAATTGCGGGTAATCATCGCAAGAGTTAGTCCATTTTGACGTACTTCTGGAATGAAAGCGAGGCCAACGAAGTAAAGGAACAGGACCCGTAGAATAGAAGTGAGTTTCGCACAAGCAGTGGAACAATACCCGTAGAAATACGCACATTGCAACTGCCAACTTGAAGCTGGAGACCCTTCTCTGATGCCACACTTTTAACATAAGGAAATTCCGAATTGAACTGACTAGAAAGCGCATTGAGATTTACTATACCGCTTAACTTTTCTCGGGACCATTAATTCGTTATCGGCTATTGGACAAACATGAACACCTAACAGCAACGTAAAGCTCTTGCATTGGTAAATATTGAGACCAGATCCATTGTGACAGTCAAGTCTAAAAGAGTGCCAATGCTAAGTCTTTATTCAGGATAGAGCTCAAAAGGGACTTGCCTTCTTACCTAAATGATCACAATTTTAATTGCATTGGAAGATATTGGCTTAATCTATCGCAATTACGGTAGCCATTTCCAGAAAAGTATATCAATTGGTAAAGAGGATGGTTATTATCCGTGCCTTGCTTTAGGTTCTGACTCAGAAACCAGAAATAGCTGAACCATAGCTGGAAATGGCGAAACCAGTTTTGAAAACTTAAATAAACTTTTCGTCTCACTCTCTTCGGAGTATTCAAGCGTCGGAAAATGATTAAAAGCTGACAAAATTTAAAGCCATAAATAAATTTGAACACGAGCCCTCTATCACCTCGAAAGGGGAATCACGTGGCAAATCGCTAGAGCACAGGGAACCAACAGAAGCATTGTTTGCATTCAGCGACAGCTAAGATGGCGGCAGTTATGGCTCCCACAAGAAGGGTCTTATCATGCTCAAAAGCTGCTTCATTTTTCTTGATACTTGTAGTCTGTGTTTCTAGATCAGCCTTAGCCGAAAAATCTGCCTCTCACAATTTTATGGCGCAGCCTTACGGCCAAGAAATTACTGAAGAGGTTGCTTTGGTAAGTCTTGTAGTTAATAAATGCACGCAGAATTTTGTATTGCTTGCCGCCTTGTCCTACCTGGTTCGAGCTGCATACCTGAAGATGGCCGTGGCATTAAAAGCATTGAATTACACTTCTAAATGTACTGGGGCTACATTTCTCTACCAAACATTTGCTGGCAAATCTATCTAGACTATACAGCACACTGTATTTTTAACTAGAAGTGGCCTATCAGAAAATAGTGCTTTGCTAACTATGGGCATATGAATATCAGTTTTTGTTTAACTATGCAAATTTGGGGATAAATATAGCCGGGTGACACGTTGGACCACTTATGCAATTTTCTTTCAAAATTTTTTGATTGTTATATTGCTTATTAACATTTATTCCGATGGCCTTCTATCTATAAGTATTCTTCTTATCACCTTTGTTTATAGATCAGGTCAAACGACTATTGATTGCAGAAAAGGCATAGAATCTATACCATTTTAGCCTATTTAAGACTTAATTGATAAAGGACAGAAAGTTGCATATTATCCTTGTTTTTCTGAAGCTCCCTCTCAGGGAAATCAGCAATTAATCTCTGATTTTCAATGCAAAGATAGCAGTGATTGACCAGTTTCATGTCTACTCACAATGCCAAACTGTTTTACTTTTAGGGCAATGTTAAATGCAGATTTAAGTATAAATGTGTGGGTGGAACGGGCGAGGTATCTATTTATGAAATTTCATTCATTACACTTCAGTTATCAGTAAAAGAGATCTAATTTTTAGAGGACCCTCATGAAAAGCACCCTCAAGTGACTGAGGCCATCCTCTGTAAATATTTGTATTATTATTATTATTATTATTATAATTCCTGATGTTGAGTATAATCTTTGAAGCTGGATTTGTTGCATTTCACTTTTTTATGCTTTTAGAAACAACTCTAAATGATAATACACAAAATATATCACAATTTTAGTTTGTTTTGTAACCTTCTTTCTGCCAGCCTTTCCTGTATATGTATACAATTTGAATGTCCTCTGTTTTCCAGGGTTGGGAAATGAAACTAGAAAAGAAGGGATCAGAATATAATTGTATCATTGAAAGGTTTGTTACACATATTTTTATGCAATATGAAATCCATTTGATGAAATGAGGCTAATTCCAATAAACCTTTAAACGGCAACATCAGTTGACACAAGTATTTTGACATTTTTATTTTTCTGTATTTAATCAGAATTTTAAGAAAATTTTATTGAGAATATTCCAGTATTTCAAGTTTATAGAAAGGACATTATTTTGGTGGTTTTTATGATATCATTTTTTAATTGATGTTCACAGAAATTCCACTTTATTGTAGGCCAGAGCAATCTTCCTACCTCTTCTTTATGATGTTTGAAGCATCTGTAGAAGGGGTAAAGTTGAAGAGAGCTGAACCTTACGTAAGACAACTTCTTTCTAATTGCAATACATTTGAATTTAAATACATTTTCAAGCCATTTGAAGAACTAAAAATGTAGTGTCAGAAATATCAGAAATTTTGTCATTGTGCGGTTGGTGGAACTGAACAACTCTAACTTGAAATATGAAGATAGTTGAGATATAAGTAGTCTTGGTTAGCTTGCGGGAGAATCTGTTAGAATGTTTAATTATTATTATTCAATTTGATATATTACAATGTAAAGAATTTTATGGGAACAAATTAATGTCATCAGACTAAATTGTGTTTAACAATCTTTATATTGAAAACAGGACAATGCCAAGCATATGTTGCATGAAGATGAATTCAAAGTTAAAGGAAATACAGGTAATAAACATTTATGAAGGCACGTTTAACAGGGATGTCATTAATTTTATTTGTGCAATTATCTTTAGAAAGTTGTGGCATGACTGAATATTGCATCCATTTTCCCATGTTGCCTGATTACACAATTTTCTGTAGGGGATAAGAGCCAGTAGTTATCAAATGAAAAACATCTGCTGTAAAGCAATAAAACATTAAAGAATAAATTTTTTTCAGTTTAAATGGCTTTTGTGGAAAACCAAATGTTAATGAGAAGGCATCACATCACAGCACATTTATGTTGTAAAGAAAAGAAAATTATTGGCAGCTCCATTTCAGCCAGCTAGTGAGATATCTTATGCTCTTATGAAGAGAGAGTTTTCCACAACTAATTAAAACAAAATAGTATTGCATTTAAATCAATTTTTCTCTTTTGTTTCAGTGAAAAATGGAAATGCGTTTAAATCAAATCTGGCAACACTGGTACTGATTGCAAAGGGAAAGTAAATGACTTCTTGTACAGAGGTGCCATGCTCTGCACCCCAAACAAAAATGATAAAGAGGGTTTTGTAAACTATTCCTTTTTACACATTCAGATATTTGAATTAAAGTTTCTACTAAATAATTTCTTTTTTATCTGTTGTCTCCTATCAAAGCAAAGTGGTGTCTCAGTCAAGTAAATGCTAATAGTTATCTAATAAATACCATTAAGAAAACCTACTGTGAGTTTCTTGCAAATCCTGTAAGAATCAGTTGCTGTCAATTCATAGAGATGCCTTTCCTCCAGGATACTGTGTAAATTATTGGTTGAATCTTGGAAGATTGACCTTGGGAAAATTTAACAAATTTGAAAGAGTGTAAAATGTGAATGTGAAAGAATGTTTATTTTTGTTTTGCAACAGCAGGTTTCTTGCCATTCATGGCTTTCAATGCAACTCTGAAAAGCATTTCACAACTTTGTGGGCCAATTTGTCAAAAATATTTTGCCCTGGCCTTCAGTTCATTCCTATACTTAACCTTTTGTATGATTGTTTATATCTATCCTCATAATGAGCCATAAAACTGTACCATCAACCTCTCCTATGATTAAAAGATCATGCAAATTCTAAAGCGTTTTTCATTATATAAAGTGAAACAATGTCAACACTAACTATAGTATAATGCTTATGTCAACCTACCATGTATTCTTCTTTCTGTCGAATCTATGGATGTTGGTGTTGTTCGAGCTAATGCGTCACAGTTTGCAGGATGAGACAGACTGAAAATCTGATTCAGAATGGAGTTAAAGAAAAATGACATTTTACTTGATGCTAAGTGTTAACTCACTTGGAGCCACAGCAAACTGTTCCAGCCAAAAGGACAGCTCTATGATGCCAAACTTCATAAGGTTCCTGGGAAATTCTTTATTTCAGAGACATAAATGCAGTTGCTGGGGCTCTCAAATTATAAGCTGATAAAAGCCTTATCGTTTAATGAGGGAAAGTAAAGTACAGATGAATTCTACTCGCACCAAGTCAAAATATATAATATCCAGCTTTATTTTCTTGATGTTTTAGGGAAAAAAAGTTACAATGTCCTATACTTCTTACACTTTGTATGTTAGCCTTCGCACTCTTCTCTAATTAATATCAATTTCTTGTGTAAATCATAATAAGTAGGCCAACTTCTTTTTTTAAACTAAATAGTCAATAGACTTTTCCTCCGAAGTAATATTCTTCATGTTGTAATAATACTTAGCCTCCCCCAAACACGCAATGTCAAGATTGCTTCTTTTTCAGTGCAAACATAGGTCTTCATAACTCTCTAATTGGGTGGGGTTGATTTATCTCGAAAAATCAGACGATGCTTCCTAATAAACATTGTAATAAAAGACAGCCTAACTTTAACCATATTTATCGGCAAAAACAGTAAAATCACAAGAATAGCTGTCCTATTTGGTAGCACAACATATGTGTTCTGAAAAATTGTTCATGTTTCAACAACGCTTGGATGTATTTAGAAAATAAAACTTCAAAGGATTAAGTATTTTGAAGCGGACATAAGATGGGTACATTGGAGCCCATAAAAACAAAAACATGAGGCTTATAAGAAATATTCTAAAATTTTTAAGTTTTTACTTACAAATAGCCAAACTTTAACCAAACATTAGCTATGTATATATAAATTGCGAGAGATTGTCTAAGTAATAAAATACCAAAATATCATCAAGAAATATTTTTTATATCATAATTACACAGTCAATAAACACGGAGAAGGAGTGGGGGAGGAGGATATATGAGATGACATGGAGAAGCAAAATTTCATATTTTAGACTAGAATGGCGCATTTATTGGAAAAAGCTGCTGCGCAGTGGTGATTAATAGAGAGGCATTTGCTTAGGCATTCAGCAACAACGTTGTATTAAAATTAATTTGTGATGACAGAAAATAAAAGCCATGGTGGTAGCAAAGAACGGTTAACTAAAACTGCAACGGGGGGAAATGCAGTGGCTTGGCCACGTGGTGACCCAAGCTTGCATTGTCATGCGTAATGAAGGGAAATCGATCTAAGAGTAACTGGCAAGTTGTGTAAGGTGAAGGGAAACATGAAGACGCTGGAATGAATTGAAATTCTACGGATGAAAAAGTACTGCAAAGCATTGTGAACTGCTCAACTATTTATAGGCTACGGAATGAGAGAATGAAACATGGCTTACATGACCTGGCATACAGTGCAAATGCGCGATCTAAATATAACACAGAGGGACATATTGGAAAGGTATTTAAAAATGCCATTTGGCTTCAAGCGGATTTACAGAAGTAAAGACAATTGACACTAAAAAGAGTTTTACGTCGAAGAAAAATAGCAATTAACGCTACGAGTGGAGGCTTCTGTCGATTTTGGTATGAAGTCTTCATAACGGGGAGGGTGATTTTGGAAAATTAAAAAACAATAGAGCTAGCATTAAATCGAAGATGCGAGCTACAGTCTCAGTATATACAGCTCTATGGCGGCTAGATGAATTCCCTAAGCACTGCAAGCACCAGGGATCGACTAAAATCCCTCTTTTGCAAGTTAAAACCTTGCCGATGACTGTTTATTTTTATTATAATCGCTTGCGAATCGCGCCTCTGGAACCTTGGTGTGTTTGATCCGCGCGAGACATCCGACCAGGACGCTTTCCTGATTACTTCACTTTACTCATGAATCCAAACAAATCACTCAAATTGACCGTAGAAAACCCATTGAACTGCATCAATTCATTAAGCTTTTGCTCTGTAAAAAGAAAAGGGATCCTTAACATGTTTACAGCAAGGTGGGAATTCTCTGGGGCTTGCTTACAGTTCTCCCTTCAAAAAGGCTGCGTAGTACGAGTCACCTGTACATATTCTAGTGCTGAATTGTCCGGAGTTCGTTGATGGTCTGTTTATTCGCAGGGGTGTTGTGTTCACACCTGCCACTGGTTTCAGAGGGTTTAGGGGAAACCAGGCACATTTTGCTGGGTGCCATAAAAAAACTGTTGGCCAAAGCTTGTCAGTCATATAATATCGAGATCTAGTATTGAGGTACGCTTTGTAAAGGGATGCCACAAGATAAGGGGGCAAACATCCCTTGGGTTCAGCCTTATGACAATGTTCTTTACCTTCGATTAACCATTCATTCTATCAAGAACATAAAATTCTCCATTAATTTATTTTTTACAATATGTGGATTCTTGTTTTTATATAATTGTTGTTTATGGTAAACTTGCTCCATTTGTCTTGTCACGTCTTGTCTGGTGCTAGTGGCATAAAAATCAACATTATGCCCTATGATTTCTTCGTAGCAAAGACCTGACGACCTAGAGATATGAACAGGACCAAAATAGCTACTTACCGAAAGGTCCTTTGTGGGCATTCTTTGTAAAACCATCAGACTTCCCGCAAAATACTCGACGTAGGTAATATAATTGATTGTACAGTTTGGCTTCCGAGTACTGAAATGGAAAATATAAAATAGAGAAAGAGTCCGTCTGTAAATTTCTAGAACTTAAGCAGACGGGTGTCTCATTAAAACTCCTTTTCATCACAGCAACAACAAGTTTTCATCGTACGGATTCAATGATACCTTTAATACTGAGTCTAGGCGGTAGATGTTCGCTAATGACAGAGAAAGCAAACAAAAATCCATCTAGAGAGAAAGAACGAACTGATACTCAGATAATGCAACGTTGGCCATCACTTTATTGACAAGCACGCAGAAACACTACAACAAAACATACCCATAAATTCACTAACCGCAAGTGAACCTACCCATAAATCTAGCATCGGGATACAAAGAGCCTATTGCAAGGACTAATGGCTGATTCGTAAATCAAATGGCAACAATCTAATCGCGCTGGTTCAAACATTATACGTACAATCTGCCTTAGGTGTCCAGTTTGGCAACTTGCGCAGACTTGGCCATCATAGTCTACATTCAGACGAACGAGTCTCGTTTTGATTCCACACATGTAATCATCGCAAAACAGATGCCCCTGAAAAGTTTAATGATGACATTATTGACATGCAACTCTAAACTGCAAAAGATAAATTAAAAAATGTCACCAAAATAAATTTAATATATAATAGCACACCTCTATGCACGATGTTATTGCTAAATTTTTGTAAGACCAATATAGACTCAGGCTTGAGATAAGTTGTAGCTTGAAGGATATATGAATAATGCTTATCATTGTCTTAAAGTATTATACTTTGAATGAATTTAAGACTGGACATAGACTTATACCTTGTAGTATTCATTGATTTGCTGCCTCACAAACATGGTGAGTTTATTCAACATATAAACTTTGTTGTATTCAGTTTTGCATTGAGGGCAATGCCAAGGACTCTAAAAGATAAAGCACGTGAATGAAAATATAAGGTAGATGAAAGTCGTAAAGTAATTGAAATGGAGACAGGAGTCGAAAGTTTACAAAATTGCATATGAGAATCTACAACGGAGATCAATAAAAAAAATCCAAATAATGGGGTGGTAGTGACGAGAATTGAAATCTATAAGAGAAATAATTACAAGTATGAATGATGGTAAGAATGGTAAGGAGTTCTCCGGTAATAAATAATCCAGAAGGCTTTATTAAGTTGAAGGTAACTAGAGCTGAATTTCACACACCTTTTCTTTTGAAAGGGTTCCTTCAAAGACAACGCTCTGCTTGTACAAACTGCAAGGTGCATTTTGGCACTGAATTTCAAGTTTCGTGACATCCTGAAAGAAAAAAGTTTCCGGAGGTGAAAACGATGGAGCAGAAAGAAAATATTGCAACCACAAAGTCTATGCATCATACATTGATCCAAGAACAGTAAATTCCCCAAAATCAAAGTTCCAAATAATTAACAAGAAATTGGATAAGAAATAATTTCAAAACCTTGAACCGTTCCTCCTCTGTCATTAGGGCGTTGGTGGCATGACCAGTCTCTTCATTTGCGTCATGGGACGATCTGGCACTGTAATTTGACGCATCCAGCCCTGCCAAGAAAGGCAACAGTTCAATAGGCATCAGGTTTGGTTCAAACTAATAAGCTTTCCTTGTTTCTGAATTAATAGTTCGCAAATGCTCGAACAGCAAAACCCTTCACGTGCTATACCGAAACTTTCTTTGCCTTGATATCAAATTGGTCACATCGAACAAATCAAAACAAGGGCTGCTCAAACTAACAGTTGCATTATCACGGAAATTAAACATCATGAAAATAGAAAATCATAAAAATAGAATATGATATCCTCTACAACAAAAATGCGACCGACAAACAACTCTGCTTGCTTCTACATCGAAATGTCATAACAATGAGCAACAATGAGCAGCAATGAGCCATTTATGGCTTACATATCAGATACATGATTGAAATGTTCAGCTTACGTCACCAAGGGCCACTTACCAAGACATTCGGCGATAAGAGCAGCGTTTGTGCCCTCGATTGGGTCGCACAGTCGAGACACAACAGGGTGAATCTGATTGGCCAAATAATAGTGGTGGTCTGTGAGAAGAAGAACGCTCTAATTAGATGATCAAGGACTGTCGAAGAGAGCCTAAATAGACAACGGATAAATTGGCGCACATTCGTCGCAATCTCTCTAGAACAAAAGAGCGATTCAGTTCTCAAAAGGGCTTGTTTATCTGCTGGTTTCATGCACTCGAAGAAAGCTAGCAGTACGCAAATCCATCTCTCATGCGCCTAAATATTAATTTGTGAAATTAATAAAACATTCATACCAATTTTCAGGTTTTTGTTTTTCGAATATTCATCCGGGTGATAGGCACGTTGACTTGCTGGGAGAGAAGATCCATCCTGGAAGGGGAGCATTCAGAGTAAAACGTCGTTCAAACTTAGTTAAAGTGACCAACTCCATAAAATCACAACATGCGCAATGAAATAGCAGTGGAAACTTACTCCGCAAATGATATAGCGAATGGTGTCTCCAACTGCCACTCTCTTGCCTTGGCTCATCAGCCTTTGCGCAACGGTCACGTGGGGCAACGACTTTGTGTCCGAGTACTCGTCTGGCGCCTTCGCAAGGGCCTGATAAAAAGAGAAACAGTCTTGTGTATCGATGAAAAATGCATATCTAATTGTGAATTGGTCGAGAGAAATATAAATTCAGTCCAAATATATAGAGTTAAAGCACGTCTGCTTCTACAGCTCTGCTATGAATCAACCCTTGCCAGTCTTCATCATACAGTTATACAAGGCAGAGTTATATCACGTTCACGTCAGAATGAGGTTTTATTCATTCTAACAGCATATTCAGAAATTATCTCTTTCTTCGGGTGCCACTCTGCCCCAGCTTCCAGATCCCATTGCAAAGTTTCAAATAACGATATTTGAAATAAACTCATTACAAACAAGTGAAATTACCTTTGAAATTTCAAACAATCTTGTTGGCACTTTATTTTCAGTAATTTGCTCCTTAACTAGAAAGCAAAACAATAACAATGTTAAACCAATAACTGTGAATTTCTAACAATTAAGGAACTAACGAAATGCAGGGCTACCCTTCACGGGACGCAATTGCTTAGCGTTATTTGGTTAACTGTAAGAATCTGATGCGGACAATAACCCATAGATGACATTCTTCCAATTTTGGTAGAGGCCAAATGCCATTCGATGTGGGCAATATTCGAATTAAAATTAGATTCGTTGGAAGACGGGTCACAAACTGGCTCAGCGTATCCTGGAGGGTTTTTCCATATAGGACATTTTCTTTTGTCGACTTGTAAAAGTAAAAGTAAAAGTAAAAGTAATAGAACGTCGCTTATTGAATAAGATGCTAAGACACACTTCCCAAAATCATAAGCAGACTGTGGACCGAGCTCGAGTAAACCATTTTAACCGACTGAATGTTAGGCCACTTCGAAAGACTTAGCTACCACCAAAATAACCACAATTCATCATTTCATTTGAGTGATAGCATCTACGTTCCTCTTAGTTTTGCAACGAAGAGGATAGCAGGTTTAGAATATTAAGTTTGCAATTTAATTGAAAAGTCTAGTAAATTTTAAAAAAAGTTGGTTCACCTTGGACCAAACGTTCGTGAACCTTGTCGATGACAGAGTCACAAGATTGACCGGATAAAATCTGATTGATAGCAAATCTGCAAAGGGAAGAGTATGCTAAGCATCTAGACTGAACCAAACACTTGAAGCACTGAATGTTTTGTAACAACCAGCTTAGTATAAAGCAAAAATGACAAGTCCAACAAAATTAATTGATACTTCTTCACACAGGTGGCCAGATGTAATAATATCTTGAAGCTTTTTATGAGCTTTTCTTCAAGTTGTGGCATCTCTGGAGAAGGTTCACAAAGAGCGCCAGTAGGCAAAAGGGTGAGTCACACAAAGTTGATCAAAAACTATTTGACAATTCCATGGTATAAAACTAAAACGGTAGACATATTCAAGTTATTATAGCTGTAGGAAATTTCTAATTTACAAGACATATCCACAAGTGCAAGTCATCATCATCGATTCGTCTTCTGGTGTCCGTTGTAAACGTTCTGCTGGGATTCATTATCGTTCCGCGATTTCCTAACATTTTACCGAAGTTGGGGCTTCTTGAAAAGATGAAGCAGAGGAAAATTTGATGTGTTAATAGATTTGATGGGTAATAGAAAACTTACTCTCCCAGGTTTTTGGCCAATTCGCACCAATCTCTTCGCACCACATCCAGCCCCTTAAGCTCTTTGCTCTCAAGGACTTCCCCTGTTTGACAAAATACCATCTGTTATTTAAACGATATTGGTTTATCTATAATTCAAAATTTTATCTTTAGCTAAAAACAGTACAGTTTAGTTAAAGCTCATTTATCAAATTTCTTAGACAAATGCGCCAAACTTCTTCCTACAATACCGTGACAAAATATTCGACATTCAGTGATGGTGGTAAATTACTTGAATATAGAACGTAAATCACAGTTTGGAAGGTAACAAAATAAAATCGGCCTTATTAGCAATTAAAGTCCAGCCAAATATATGCATTCCTTAAAGCAATGGGCAGACGACAACATTGTAAATTATTAAAACTAACCATTTGGGAGTTTCTGGACGGCCAGGGCTGCGTATCTGGAAAAGAAGAATAGTTAAAAAAAGCTGAAACCAGAAATTAGCATTCAGCTCTCTTTACAAAGTTGATATGAAACTCAACTATGATCATTGGCAAGACGATCACTTATGACAAATAAAAGCTTAGCTAAATTATAGTAAATTCCTCAGCATTGGAATCTACTGTTGCTGTTCTTTCATAGCTTTCATAGCGAAAAATGATATGCATAAACTTAAACAGAGTAGAATATCAAAATACAAGGTACGTTAGATGATAGTTGGTATGTAGTTAATTAAAACAAACTCTTTTTGGAATAAGAGCTTTAGGCTATAAAAAATGAATGATTAATTCATTTACATGAAAACTTAATGAAAAAAAAAGAAACATGGCTAATATTTTTGTGTGATGAACAAGGCACATAACAGTTCTAAAGATTTGAAACTCACTTCTTTTTCTTAAGTAAGAGCATTGACTTGTAAATTCCGTCGATATCAATCTCCAACAGCTTGTATAGCTTGTTGACTTCATTTTTGATCTGACAAATTAAGCAAGAAACTTCCAAATATGACAATGTTTAAGAAGATAAAACTAAAAATGCGTAACTTACAAGTGTGGATCAAAAATGGGTATAAAAAAGCAAAGAAAAGATATTGTATAAACCATCTAGTGCTAAACTTTTCTCTTCCTAGCTTCTTTTCGGTGGATATCTATCAAGCTGTTCCACTATTCAAAACTTTTTCACTTGAGCAACATTTTACTATTTTTCACTGCATTCTCTATTGTGATTTATAATATTTCACGATATTTTCTCCACCTTCACAGCACTTCCTATTACAATGGGTGCAATTGTGAAGATAAAGAGGCACTCCAATAATACCCATGGCATATCCAGTACTAATTGTAGGTAACCAGCGTTTATGTTTGGCATTTTGCATTTTAATTCACGCTACCTTGTTTCCGATTTTGTAAACCTCGTCGAAATCAACAGAATTGGTATTGATCATGATCGAGTCTGTGTCACCATAAATGACATCAAAATTCAAAGCTTGCACGAGATCTTTTGTTTTCATAAGAATCTAAACGAGAAACAGAAATAAGAATTATGAAGGTGGTCTATCAATATTGAAATGCTTTCATGCAAAGGACAAAATATCAAGGGCCCAAGGTGCTTAAAAAGGCAGAAATTGCTGATAAAATTGGTTTGGGCTACAATTAAAAAACCTTGATTTTGAAACCTGTAATTATTAAGTTACCACAGCTTAGAAGCCACTGTTAACTGTCATATGTGAAAATGCCACTGAGACATTTGGTGAAAACGCTGTTGGGAAACATGTGCGCTGATGGGGAGTTGAAGCCAACAAACAAGATAGTGATTCTCATTAAAAGTACAACTTCAAACATTATGTGCACCAAGATTGATTCACAACTAAAAGCTACAAAAGAAATAAGAAAACTGGGCACGAACCTCTCTTCCCTTCATGGTAACCATGGCAGCAAGTGGCTTGGCATGAAACCTGGAATGGGTGAAGCCTAGACAGCCGTACATACTGTTTGCAGTGAGCTTCAAGGCCTTCTGACGTATATCAAACTGTAGGTAGGCATCGGAATCCCGGCTGACTGTCTTCATCATGCCTTTCACTTGCTTCCTTCTCTCCACAAGCTTTCTGATTTCGGTCGGCAGAATACCAGGTGGGAGGCTGGAATCAGGCACCTCCAAAGAGGCCTCCTCGCTTTCCTGCCCCGCGTCTCTGTTCACCGTGGTGAAGCAGATGTTGTACTCCTGGATGATGGACGGGTAGAGACTGTTGAAGTCGAGGAGGAGGATGAACCGGTCGTAGAAACCTGAAAACGAATCGCCAAAATAGAAAATGATAGATAACCAGATGCTGAAAATCACAATAAGACAGATGTGTCATGAGAGCAGAGCACAAAATGGAGACGTCCATGTTAAGAAAAACTGGGTGGGTAACTGGCTAAGATAAATCAAATCATGGCAGTGATATCATTTCTGTTGCAGATATCATTCAACGGAGCTTGACGAATAAAAAAATAACTACTTCCATTGTAACAAAACTCAAAGCCTCAAAGTACTCAATAAATCCACACAAATAACGGATAGGTAAAAAAGGAAGAATAACTTGAATATTTTAAGGGGGTGTTTGGGATGAGATTGAAATCGATCTCAAACACTCTTTTGTTGGAAAATCAGTGGCATATAAGTATAAAGCAACAAGAATAAATAAATAAACAAATAGCGCCAACAAGAAACAATTGAAATGGGTTTGGATCTGATGAATGAGGTCACAAGAGCCTTCGCTAGATTGCTCAAAAAACAAACGTCCAACCTCGCTTTGGCTCTAAAACCAATCCACCAGCATACTGAGGCTTCTTTCTGCCCTTTCCTTTCTTCGAATCATCCACAGCTTCTCCGTGTTCATCGAGATGGGTCTAAACAACAAATTTCATCCTTCCAAATCTCTGCTACATAGATACCCTTCATGGCATTTGGGTAATGCAATGCAAATACATCGACTTCTTTGCAAATCGTACAGTTTTCATATACCCTTGCCCATGGATATTTTTTCGCAACTGGCTATTTATTCTGTCAGCTTTAGGATATTTCCGACGTTTGCATACCCTGAGGAGTGTCGGACGAAAAAGTACTTTAAGTATGCAAAAATTAGTTCCGCTTTTTATTTCCATTGTGAAGTGCCACTGCAAAGCACTTGTTCACCGGATGGAAATTGTTCTAACATTCCCCTTCTATAGCAAAATGAAAATTTTTGACTCTAGTACGTGGCAATAATGAAGAAACGTTCGATATACCTCGGGTTTCTTTGAATAGCTTTTATCTGGACAAATGTATTTCCTGTAAAATAAAAAAATCGCAATAGTCTCCGTTTGAGAAAGAGACGGTCTAAAACTGAGATAGGTCATTCAAACCGGTCAAAACTATGAAGGTTAAGGTAGCAGAGAGACGTCTTATGATAGAAGTTAGACGTGGGAAATTTTATTCAACTGTTACATCAGTTCCTTCATCTATTAATCCAAATACTTGGATCCAAACAAGAATGTGGAATGCCTTGCATTTTTTTACGTTTTAGGCTTACAAATTGAAGCGCAAGGAGATAGATTAGGATGTACAAAAAAAATAATTAAAGTATACACACAAAATAAAGAAATATCTTAGAATATCTAGCAGAAAGGCATCCATTGCAACAATATTGATTTGGGAAACAGGAGCTGTATGGGATGGCATCACTTACTCTTTAGCAAATGCATGGAGAAGGAGAAATTCGTTTCGCTCCGACCTTCCACCTTGAAGGGTTCGCGACTGGAAAAACAATAATAATAATAATCATAACAAATTTCAGCTAAATCACTCCGTGGCCAGACTGATGCAGAGAAGCTCTGTGTTTTCAAGAATCTCTTAAGTAGAGAAATGGGCACATGCAGAAGCGGAGCAATTCATCACAAACGTCGTTACATATACTGTTCCAAGGCATCTTCATCGATCCATGAAACTGGCTGTTGTTCGATTGAAAGACGGGCATCGCAAAATCCGTTTTGCACTTAAGGACCCACAATGTTTCCCTAAAACGCCTTGAGTACCCAAGCAGTTAAAGGACATTTTCTGTCTTTCCATTTCGCACCTATACTTCAGACTATTGAAATGGCCGAGCGAGTCCCCTTTTCCGTTTCTTTTCAAAATATATGCATTTCGTAAAATGGCCTATTAAAGAGGTGGGGAAGAATCTTCGAAGGTGTAAGAATGTTGCCAGTGTTCTAAGAGTCTCATCAGATTTCTTGTTCTAAGTACAAGAAAAAATTATAATTTTTGTGCTGCATCCTTATTAAAAAGATTCAAAATGAAATGTTGAACAAAGTTCTTACCATAATGTTGCCACAAATCCCAGTGATTTGGTAGGCTAGTGGAAGTGCCTGAAGATGTCAACAAAAAATATCATTGTTATTATGGAAATCCACACAGTAGAAAATATTAAAAATTTAATGTTCTACAATTTTAAAAGACTAACAATGCATAAGAATATTGAGCCTCAAAGTTGCTAAAATTTTAGAATAATTTGAGAATAATGCCAGGATCAACCTTCAAAAAGACTAAAATGTCTCCTTTACCTTCCAAAGTTTTTCTCCCGCAGCAAAATAAAGATATAGCTTTACATATTCAGATGAAAGCGAGACTACATTAGCATCGATACGATTGGCGGGATTCAAATGACGCTTCTGGATTAGGATCGTAATTCGTATCATTAGATTTTGCATTTTGATTTCAAAGTTTCTGCTAAGTTTGTTCTAGTTTAAATTTATGATGAAGCAAAACATTCAAGAAGATTTAACATTTTTCCTTAAACTTAAGCCGAATTTTCACCTTGTGTCGAGCAAGAATAATTTAAGAATAGCCGAAGGCTCAAAATTGAAAATTATTTAAGAATATTGAGGCTCGGCAAAAGATTAGGTATTTTTGTATTCTTATAAAGTGTTATCACTGCAAAAATTAGTATCTGTGGGAAGAATATCATTACGAATTGGTAGGGATTTTTGGAACAAGAAACCATTCCGTTTCGTCAAAATTTTGAAATTCTTAACACATTTTCCACAAGCAAGGAAAAAAAAGAGAAGAAAACAAAAATGAGGGGGCACCCGGGATTGAACCAGGGACCTCTCGATCTGCAGTCGAATGCTCTACCACTGAGCTATACCCCCACGACTTACATAATGGAAGAAAAACAGGAAAGGATTTACTACAACAAATTCGTTCTCTCGAGGTTATAACTTCGCAAAGGCCAAACCATATTTTCGCAAAATTCTTCAATGAACGCTAATTGATATCAAGTATTTAATATACAAGAGTAAAGGATTCAAGCGTATACGCACGTTTAATTCGAAAACAATGCGGAGATTGTACAGGGAGTCCATCTAGAAAATAATGTTGTTCATTGCAACAATTTCTAGCATGAAAGAAATCATTCAAAAGGAAAATCTCACTATAAAAAGGGAGAAATCAGGTTGAAGGTAACAAAGAATGGCATAATAATTCAGTTTGTTACCAAAAGAACATTTTCTTTTGATCAATTCCGATATACAAAAATCATTTACCTCCAAAGTCCAAGAAACGTATGTAGACTGGAAATCTTTATGCAAATTGATTAATATATTCAAAAATGCATATTCAAAAAAATGGTTAAAATTCTTCTAGATTTAAAATTGATTCTCTTCGGTTCTTCATACCGTTGTCAAGTCGAGAATTTTCAGTAGGTCTTTTGAGTTTCTAAAAAGGAGAGGATAGATAATATAAACGTCTAAAGTTCATTGAAAGAAAGAGCAAACGTGCTTGTAATCAATGCTTCGGTGGAAAAACTACCAAAGGGTTTCTGCAAGAGGTTAGAAATCACCTATGTCCTTGGTGTTAATAAATGTTGACCAAAATGCTTTGATTCCTTATGCGCTAGAAATCAAAATTATGTGAGATATGCTACTTCGTCTAAATGCAGTAGAAGATGGAATCGTGATGTGCCGCTAGAGTTGGTTGAAATGTGTCAAAGTCAAAGGTACATTGATGAGAATAGAGCTTATAATAATTAAAATGCTTTGTCACCGTTCAAGGTTTATATCAAGAAGAACAAGAAAATCTTATGGGGAAATACATTAACCATTCTTACCAAGTCGGTAAAGAGGTGTTTAAAATGAGAAACAAAAAAGTCTATTATTAAACAAAGTAAACCTTAAATGGGTTGGAACATCATCGACATCAACACTCATTCTTATTGTTTTGTTCAGGACGACATACGAAAGCTCTGCAAAAAAATGAAAAGAAATCATTCAGTCAGAAAGGTTCAGGCTATGGCTCGTTTACATTGATGCATTTTGTAATTTTTGGATACGAGGCCTGGCTTTCAAATGCGATTTACATGCCTAGAGCCAACGGTTTGCGAGAAATCAAAGAGGATATGAAGAGGCTTAGCAACTAGACGCATGACAATAATGCCACCCACCTGTGAGGTCGTAGCTTTTGCATCTAATTAGCTCTTTGGCGCTGACCTTCGTGTCACAGACCAATCTTCCACAGGCAGTGTTCCTATCTCCAGTGCGGAATCCCTTCTGGCTATGACCACCCTAAAATTTTAGGCCGACAAACTATCACTAAGACGGATGTAATTATTTTCGAACTCCGCGTGCCAACATATAGCATAGCTTCTGAGATCTTTCAAGTTTATTGCAATTATCAGGCAATCAAGCCCTTACTATTGAAAACATCACCATTGCAGTGAACTAAGTAAACCCTATACACGCACAATTCATTATGAAAACGTTAATCACATTGTTTGGTTACGATAGAATGCAAACTAATTTGCAAATTAAAGCTGCCAACGTCATATCCACCACGATTAACTTGGAAACCTCTGCAATACTGCAGTGAAGGGATTCTACATCTTCACATATAATTCAACACACCCTTACGTATGTGTTGTTTACTCACTCATATATATCATGACAAACAAATAAACAACAACATCTTGAAGAGTAAAGATTGAATATTACCGGAAGTTTTATGAAGTTTTGTCTCTTCAGTCGTCCCAACTTCGACCAATGTGGTACCTTGTTGGCCATAATGCGATGTAGAATGACGTCGAAATCAAAACCGATGATGTCATTTCCCTAAAAAAGCATTCTCTACCTTGAGCACCATTTGCTAACGTTAATTGCACTTCCTTTAATAAACATCTAGAAATGTTAAAAATCATTGAAAGACTATAGCATGAACTTATGGTTGAGGCAGAGCTTCCTTGAGGGATTTGATAATAGGGATTTTTAGTAGCGCGAAATCATTCTGCGCGTCCCAAGAGGCAGATTTATTCATTTAGAACTGCGTAAACAAGTACAATCTCGGTCGGTGTAAAACGAGACTTACCACAATGATGTCAGGGTCAATGACTTGAATCCTAGCCAAAAAGAGGCCAAGCAGTGAGCGCTCGGACGAACAAGCCTGTATCTGGCGTTGCTGTTAAAACAGAAAGGAAAACTCTCATAATATCAACGTAAGTGGAAGGCGACAGGCATTTGACAGCTATGCATAAAAACCAAGATGATTAAATGATTGATTTTCACCCTTCGGCTTTCAACTTTCAAACAATTCAGTGCTTAATCTTCTATCTCATAATTGAAAGCCAAGTTTTGTCCCAATTAGAATCGCCAATTATTGCTCTAATTATAATTTGGTCCTATAAATATATATGTGAAAAATACGAACCTCTTTCTGGATCACACTCTGGAAGTCGTATGGAAGCACGTGTTCTGTTGGCTTCGTGACCACTAAGACAATGCGAAACAAAAACTTAGCCACTGAAAATTAGCATTGAAATTAGGCTTCATTTGAAAACGAAACAAAATCAAAACCATCTATGCAAATGATTTGTGTACAACATTAGTAGTAAATAGCCCACAAAGCCCCATTGCAAGGGGTTTGCCCCTCTTGAACTAATACAATAAGCTTAAAAGCTACCCCGATGAGGATAAAACAATAATTCGAAGCCAAGAATGACAACACGCATAAGCGAACACTTGAAGGGAGCGGAAACTTCAAACAAACATTGTTGGTCAATTTCAGCAAACGTGCAATGGATTAATACAAAATTCAAGAAATTATTTTGGTGGAGATTGGGTAGTTAAGGAAGATGAGGTTTACTGCGTTGGGTGCACATGAATGCAAAACAACATACGGCAGAAGCACTGGTCGAACGTCTTCGCAGGAGCCGGTTTGTCCAAGTAGAAATGTTTGTGAATGACCCCGGACAGACTAAGAATCTAGAAACAAAATGCAAGATCCTTTCTTTCATGTTTAACAGCAAACTTCAAATAGCTGCATTTGAGGCTGAAGGCAATGAGAACTTTGTTTACACAGTTGGTTTACAAAATAATGCATTCTTAGTTACAGATTTCAGCATTGCCTAAAGTACTTTTCAATTTTCCCGTTTATGTTGATTAAAAAGACAGATTTTCTAGTAATAATAAAATAAATAGCTGCAATAATTACTCAGCATATTTTAGCATCCACTAAGCTAAAATCCAAAGTGGGCAGTTTCTACAACAGCCTCTTTCCTGCTGTCTTTCAACTCGAGCAACAAGCAGATACGGAGAGCTTTCTCGTCGCCTTTCAAAAGGAAAGCTTGCTTAATGGCTAGTAGAGTGAATGGACGGAAAGCTGTCCTGAAATTTCAATACACCATGTAAATGCAGGATACCTCGTGCGCATGTGATTTCGAATTTCGAATGGTCCTCGTTGCGAGACTCAACACCGTCTATGGAAAAGAAACACCACAAATTGTATTTAGGAAAACGAAAAGCAGAATCAGACAGCGATTCAAAAGATGAGTGCAATTAGACTACTTAGTTGTCTAGATATAATGCCGAAATGATACCAACATTTGATAGAGATATATACCATAGCTGTTGAGGGATCAGAGGGGGTTAGTAATCACACTTTTTTGGAAGGGTCCAAGTGAAAGAGAAACTCTTTCGGTCTACATAGCGGAGGATTCTAAAACGCCTATATGCAAAGACGACTTAGCTTGCCTAATAGTATGAACATTATTCGTTTCAATGCATATTACATTTCATTATAATAAAATTTTAAATAAAATACTACAAAATACTACAAAATACTATAAAATACTATAAAATAGATAGGTAGATAGGTAGATAGGTAGATAGGTAGATAGGTAGATAGGTAGATAGGTAGATAGGTAGATAGGTAGATAGATAGATAGATAGATAGATAGATAGATAGATAGATAGATAGATAGATAGATAGATAGATAGATAGATAGATAGATAGATAGATAGATAGATAGATAGATAGATAATAGATAGATAGATAGATAGATAGATAGATAGATAGATAGATAGATAGATAGATAGATAGATAGATAGATAGATAGATAGATAGATAGATAGATAGATAGATAGATAGATAGATAGATAAAATACTAAACCGTCCATGGTATAACCTGTCAAAACATATCGGGTCCGGTGAAAGTCCAAGTATAAGCTTTTGTCAGGACAAATCTACATCGAAGCAGCCACATTGACTAAGAAATGTTATATATTTTGAAAGATGGAATTGAACAGAAAAATTGATAAGACAAACCAATTGCGGGGCATCTGGTTGCTCCGCAGCAGTCGTAATAAACTCAGGTTTGGTGACCAGCGCCTGTTGAAAAATTCCCAGAGTTGTACAAGATTGAGTATAAGACGAAGCTAGACGATGCTAAGAGTATAGACGAAGCTAGAATAGGTGACACATGCTTAGAACGTCAAGAGCTTGATGGTTCTAGCAGATAAGTGAAGGACAGCTAACAGAAGTTTTAGAAGGGGAAGACTTTAGGCCCAGGCCAATCAACAAGACATCACAACCTATCTGGCGTGAAATGACTAATTGGCAGAATACATGTATTGCTGAATTAAAGGGGCAAATTAGTCGAAAAATCAAAATTACTTATTCGACAACAAATGTTCAATGGTCTTTAATGGCATATAAGTCAAGACTTGTTATAAAAAGGAGTCGCTTGGTTAAAATGCATGCTTATCGACTACAAAATGTTAGTTGTCTATAAGGATAGGACAATTCATTGTTGCACAGCCTTCGCTTGCCTTTTCCTCGACGCCACTGACACAGAAGCTTTGACTGGATAATTTAGCAGAGAAAAATTACCTCAATTTTGCACCAGCTAATAGACTGTTTTGGAAGCTCTACGAGGAAAGGGAAATAGGTTACTGGGCGTGAAGTGAATACTGAAGCAGGGGTGGAAAAAGTATCGGACCACAGGACCATTGGTCCCAGAAAATATTTTGGCTCCCAGAAATAAAAAAAGCAGAAATCCGAATTTATATAGAAACATACTAAAATTTCAGTTAGAAAGAATCAATAAAAGCAGAAAGAAAGCTATGAAAAATCAGTTATTCAGTCAGCAATGATTAAGCAAATTTTCCACCCTTGTACTGAAGTGAAGTTACTAACATGAATACATGAATTTCAAACTCTCGGACTGAAAGTAAAACCAATGAAAATCAATTTTAGGGGATATAAAGTTGGCTGGCAATAATGAATTAAGTGTTTCTGTATTGTAAGAACGTTTTTCACTATCGAAGCTTTGTTGGTCCGAGCTCATGAAGTAACTTTTGAAATTTCAAGTTAACAAGACAGTACAAAAAACAGACTTTTGTGAATCAAACTGCAGTCTTACGTGGGTACTTGATATCGATCCAAGAAGGTCCTTTCAACTTTCTGCCAACTACCAGGTGTTCTAGGCTGAATAAAGATAAACACCGAGAATTACTTTCCAAATAGTCAAATTTCAGCAGACAAATACAAAACCCGAAATAACGGGGAAACAATTACAAAAAACAAACATTTGACATTACAAAAAAAATAGCGTCTTCAACAAGCTTAAGAGTAAACTTGGGCACAAAAAGAATAACGCTATCTGCCTACTTTTATACACATCCCCACGGTCAGGAATAATTACTTCAGAAACATTGATCAATCCCACAAGCTTGGCTGATTGACATATTGAAATTACACGCACGCTGCGTTTGATCATAATTGAAATATAGAATACTACGGCAAACCTCGAGGTATTCGTTCCAAATATGTGGCTGAAAGTGCTCCCTGATTTGTCTTTAGGAATCTGTGGCTGATCTGCCTAAATAGACAAAAATTATTTTGATAAATAGAATCATCAAACAAAACAGAGTGGATATGAAGGAGTGATGGAAATCATATCATCAACCAAATAAATAGCACTTGAAATGCCAAAGAGCCTGGAACAATCCTTGAAGGTAATAAACTAATTTCTTCCTGATAATTTCATAATAACAATAATACCTTAATTTTCCGTTGAGCAAACATGGTTGATAAATCAAACGTTTTCCAATGCACTTCAAGAAAAGATATATCAGCAACGAGAATTTTACCAAGAAAAGAAGACTTACTGGGTACAGAACTTCCAGGTACTCTGACTCGGAAGGGATATCTTGTAGCTCAAATGCATACTTCATCTTAGTTGCCTAGAAAACAGGGCAGTTGGGTGTGAATACAATATTTCAATTTAGCAAAAAGGGCAAAGGTCAACCTGAAGAGCAAAAACTGATAACCCTTCTTTTGCACTTACCTTGCATTTGAAATTCATTATTTTCATCTTTGAAGCAATGTTGTTGAATTCCTAAAGTTATATGAAAGCAACGTCAGTTATACGAGAAAGTACGCGAATTGGGACCGGCCCGGGTAACAGAGAAAGACTGGAAATAAAATTAGCAAAATGTCAGAGCTTGCCTCATATACGTCTTTCATGGTCACTTCTTGGTCAGATTCCTTGCCATCTTTGCCGAGTTTCTGCGACAAAGGAAAGAGTTACGAGGAAGAATCTTTGCGTATTCGAAAACAATTAATGAATAAAGGTTTGGAATTCTCCTGAAAACGTGTATGAAACTAGACAAGCACTTTGTATGCACTTGTACATTAAAAATCGAAAAATTTAAAATTTGATGAGCTGAAGTCCACACGAGGAAATTACTCTTGGGAACAGAGAAAGTAAGCTAGAAAGGAAAAGTGCATGCCGGGGAGGGGAAGCCAGGGTCGAAAACGTAACCTGCATTTTCATAAGAACTTAGTAGATATATAAGCTACTCACATATTTTCGTGGGAGAATAAACAGCCTCCTTTCAATATTCTTGACTGTGACACAACAGCTAAAGGAGAAAACGACAGAAACAATTTCGTTATACCTCTTTCTTTGCATATAGAAAATCTCAAACACAATTAATTGCTCTTTAAGTTTTGATAACCACTTAAGTCCCTACCAATGTAGCAAAATGGACAGAAGCCAGCTTAAGTGCAATGATTTCCTCGAAATAAAAGGATCAGGCCACAAAAAAGAGGAACCATCTGATTTTGAGTGACAACAAAGCAATGTAAATTATAAACAATTACCTCACGTGTGATTTCGCAGAACTGACATAGACTTTTCCAAACAAATAGACTGTTCCTGGTTAGTTAAATGTAAACAGCAGAGTTAGATATCAATGGACTATTAGGATGCAATCATATCTAATCAAACAACCAAAAAAAGAGGTCACAGCCTAAGGATGACAACGTTTCGACATGCAACTGTGACCAAAGGTACAAAAATCAAGTTCTGTTGTAACTTGATTCTGCGACAAAAGACAATTTCGAATTTCACATCATGAACAAATTTTAAAGAATAAGGTTATCGAGGACACTCTAGGTGTGTTAAAAATTTACCCCAAGATTTATGAAGAATGTTTTACAGAACGAGGACAGCTTCTTTTTACACAATTTTATTAAAGCCTTAGGAAAATGATTAAAAAGGCTAGCAACATTGCAATGGAGTCTCTTTCTCTTCTATCTGAGGAATGGGTTAATGCATTGATGGCATGTTATTTGATCCAGAAGTCACAAAATAAAAAACTGGCAAATTTTAACCCATTTCTAATTATACATGGTGAAGCTTTACAATTTGAAGAGATAAAATCACCTGGTTGATGGAAATTGTCTTCATATGCATCCAGCATAAAAAACTTTAAAACTTTTTCCCCTGAAAATCAATCGATTAAAAGTTAAGTCGTCAAGCTATTGTGCATACCATATCATCAAATTAGAGAGAAGTTTGTTCGAGCTATACGGGTTGAAAACAAACATGTTGAAAATCGGTATGAAAATCGAGGATAAATATGCATCACAAGTATAGCTAATGGTGTTCAAAGGATTTCATAATCTAAATACAGGATATACTACCTAGCATAGGCACTACTTCTTGGTGTCACGACAATTTAAGATTTGGGAATGAGAACTCATGTGTCGAGTTGGTTTTTAATTAGAGGAAATGTTACATCTAGAAACCTTTTGAAAAAAAGCAGCTTTTAAAAAAAGGTCTTGAGAAAGTGCATTTACCCTCCACATCCGTCACAGGAAGTTGGGAAGAATCTACGGTAATGTTCTTGAAATCCTAAGGAGAAAAGAGATTTAAAAACAGCAAACTCTCATTCTACGGTAATGTTCTTGAAATCCTAAGGAGAAAAAGAGATTTAAAAACAGCAAAGTCCTATTCATTAAGAAAAAACATGATCTGTGACCGCTCTGCATACGAATTAACTCCTTAATTATTTATGGTGCGAATGTGAAGAAGCTACGACTGCATTGATATTGAGCAGTCAAATATAGGATGGAAGGGGGATCGTAGCAGTCTGATGCTGATTTAGCTGTGCTTCTGTTATTACTGGTAAAAGGGTCACGGTACCTCCTCTCCTTCTTCAAGCTTGTTCTCCTCAAGGACCTGCTCCCAAGTCATCCGAATGCCAGATACGTCACTAGAAATGGTCCAACAAACCAAACAGAACTTTTAGCCACGAAAATATTGTTTGTAGTGCGCATGTAAGAGATAAGCTCTCAAAAAATAAATATTTCCACTCTAACCACTACACAAAGCTTTATGTATATGCACGTGGAGAAAGAATATACAGCAACATTGAACAGTACATATATCAATCGTGTTTTGAATATGGTAGAAGAATATTTTTTAAGCGCATTAAGAAGAAAGCCTTGGCGAAAAGAGTACAACCTTCTCAAATCGCAAGCAACGAAAAGCCCAATTCAAGTGTGATTCTGTCACAAGACAAAACCTTTTAGAAAATCAACACCAAGAAAAAATATATATATAAACTTAGAGCAATCTTTGAATTATTAGGAAGGAATAATGGAGAAACAGAGTTGCAGCTTCCCATGAGGAGGTGACTCTCACCTAAACTTTTCTAAAGGGTGTAAGTGGATAATGGTCACAACACAGCCAATCAGGCACCGTTACTCACATCCTCTCGCGTGATTTTCGACTGCCTATTTAATTTGTTTAGTTCCGCAGTTTTCTGTCATTTTCTGGCATTCGCATACACAGGATTATCGGACGAAAAAATTTCTTAAGCTTGCGAAGGTTATGGTTACGCTGCTCCGTATCAATTTTGAATTACAATACGGCCATATGTATGTATAACGATATCTGCTTGATTAATATCAACCTTTTATATCGATACAAACATCTTATGATTATCTGTTTAATTTTATATACTAATAGCTATAGCTCTAAACACATCTTACGCCTCATCCTCCACCTCTTCTCTGCGGCCTGAACTTTTCGATTCTTCTGTCTGAAATTCAAAGACAGTAAGCGAAAATGAAAAGATGGCTGGATAATTACCAGAAGCTGTCGCGAACATCAAATACATCTAGACCTGCCATAAAATGCTTAATACAGAACAGATGAAGATAGTTAAATCAAATTAGATGTAAATATTTATAGAGCCTGAAGTGAACCATGAAAAAATGACTTCCTTTAAAAAGTGCAGCAACCTAAAAATATTGAACAGCGTTACAAAATGGCAAGATTATTTGATGAAGTTTTCAAGTAATCACGATGGCTCTCATAAAATGGAGTCAGTACCTGGTCAATGTCAATATCACCTCCAATGTCATCAAAACCTTCTGCCAAGTCAATATCTTCTAAACATTCCACCTTTACTTCTCTCTTCGCATCTTTTTCATCAAAAACATGCATTTCTATAAAAATAATAATCAAATCAGAGTACAGAATGCTCTCACAGTTTTTCAAATCTCTAGTAACTGCAGATTCATGCCTTCTCCTTGTTCAATTCAAACAATTGCTACAAAATGAAAAACCTTCATAGGCACAAAGACGAGCGCAGATAGGTGCTATCAATTAGACCTTTTAATTTATCTACTAGACAGCCCAAAATTCTGTTTTATTCTCTTCCGATATTTGTATAGACTGGCTGTAACACCCCCCAAGAACCTGGCTCTGCCTTCCAAACGCTGATAAAAATTCAGTTTGCTCGACACGCTTTGTTTTGCGAATTCTTGTCTTCGAAAAAAATATTCTTCCACCTCTTAATATGTTGGATTTGAGAATTCTAAAGCTTGTTTAAGAAAAATGTACCGATTGGAAGTTAGGTTCTCAACTCTATATACAGCTTTCTATCTATGCTATTAAGTACTTGCACACCATTGCACGCCAGTAAGTAACTGCACACCATTGCACGCCTTGGCACCACAAGGAGTGCGATTCATTGCACCCCTACCATTTTACTCCCAGCATTGCCTGCATCTTATTTGTTATTTGATGCCTGTAAGAGAATCATGAAACTTCTTATCATATGTTGTCAAAGGAATCAAAGTCAAATTACCTGTATCTTCATCTTCTGGAATCAAACTGTCATCAGTTTTGTCATTGCTCATATCCATTTCTTCTTGCTTTATTTTCTTTACAGGTGAAAATTGCTTCTTTGGCATTGTTTCCTTGGGCACCTTGAATTTTGTCACTGGCCGTCTTTGGATGATGTTGGTGGCTTCCTCCTAAAATATTAAATGTTTGATATTGACCCTTTCAACACATGAAAAATCAGATTTTCAGGTGAATTGTACCATTCAATATGGAAAAAGACAAGATTAGGGTAAGGTCCCAATACATATGCAAACAAAAAGGTAAGAGAATAAGCTTCAATTTCAATACTGCTAAAACGCAGAAATTACATTTGAACATATAAATTCTGCTTAACTTACTTGAAGCCTTCGTGGCACAGACCTCTTCTCAACAGAGTTCCGCTTTGGAGTCCTATCAAGAAAGAAGACTTTCATAGACTACAGTGTTTGAATTTTTCACTCCAGAAATCCAACCATTACATGCAAAAAATAAAAAGATGTGAATGATCAGTCCATAAACCAAACCAACAATTTAATTGACTCTTCCAAGAAAAAGAGACCAGTTTATCAGCTTTTTCAATTCATTCGTTAATTTATATTGGATAACACAGGTTAAAAATGGCTGAAATACTGTAGATGTGGACCTGCAAATAAAAGTTTACAAAAGACCTATCTAGAAAATGAAGTAATTCTACAATACAATATCAAAATTTGTTTAGCTAACAAAGTTCTCAGGGTTCAAATATGTGCCCTTGGCATTTAAAATTGGAAAAAATAAGTTGATGCCATAAGTTTTATGCCAGATAGGATCACTGCATTCAAACCAATATAATAAAACTTATGCAAATAAAGGTAAACTTACTTTTGAGGGGTCTCTTGCCTTCTGAAGACTTCTCATGAACTTTTGATGTCTATAATTTTCATTAAATTATACTCATAAATCTCATGAATGTGCATGTAATGTTTACGAAAAAAGAGAGAACCTTGAATAGAACCCAATAAAAGAGTTTCCTTTCTTATATGAGTGGCTGCTTTATGCCCTATGAGACATGGAGGATCATTAATAGGACCTAGATCGAAACTCTTGATCATCCATGTTGCTCAAACAACTTAGCTTCAATGGGGTCAAAAAGGGGGAAGGGTTCAGCTTCAGGATAGATTGTTTCCAGCTAAGCAGCAAATCCAATCCTCCACATGAAAAAAATTGAATCATTAAAGATTCTGCAGCAAAACTTTAAATTTAACCAAATACATACTGTAATGTTTTGAAGAATATTATCCAACACATTATCATTGTTTACTGAAACATCTTCCTAGAAATTGAATAAACATTACATAGAAGTATGTTACTGGTATTTAAAACATTTTCTATTCACTTTAGAGGCTACCAAGTTAAACTAGAAGGAATAAAAAGATATAGCAACCCATTGAATAGCAACATATAGCACACAATCATATGAAAAGACAAAGCCCTGAAAAGCAGTAAAATGGCTTGTTTAATATTATATTTCAACTAAAATTGCTTATAAAATATGTTAAAATAATATAAACACTACAAACTCTTGAACTGATGAGAAGTATTATGAAAGAAAAAGATTTTGCTTGGCTTTAAAATTCATGGAAAACTAGCCAAAAACTAGCAATAAAAAGTATTCATAACAGGCTCATAATTGAGCCTATGCAAACTAGAAAGAAGAATACACATTTAATGACCATAATTAATGACCATAATTGGGGCCCAAACATACCTCTTTCTTCACCTTGCTTTTTGCTAGGAATAAAGTTGTGATTTTGTTTGAATTGACCTTTGACTTCACATTTTCCTATAAAAATGAATTTTTTTTGTTCAGATAATATATTCAAATCAAAATCAAGGTTAAACTAATCCCTGAAACTAACAAAATAGTTGCTGACTCATCTTTGAAAGAACTGTTTGTAAACTTGTGGCTTGAAGAGTATACATTTACAATGGGAAAATGTAAAAACTTTAGATATATAGCACTGCATAACAATGGTCAGATGTAGATTAAAAATTAATAATTTTCTACCTTTTTGTCACCCTTCTTTTTCTTTTGTTCTTCTGTAACAAACAAAGGATTTTATAACACTACAACAATGAATGTTAAGTTACAATTTGGACAATCAAAGATGAGTTGTTTATAGACACAAGATATATAGTATTATATATTACAATTTATAAACAGTATTATTAGATTCTTCAATAAACAATGTGAAAAAGTCTTGGCTTTACTTCATTACCTTCAGGTTCATCATCTGAGTTATCATCGAACACTTCTCTACCATCGTCATAATAACCAGACCCATCTGGAAAGAACATTGTGAATAAATCATAACTAAAATTACAGAATTATTAATAGCTCGGCCAATAACAGGTTACATGTCACAGAGATCAGACACTCTGTTTTATTACAAAATATTTCACGCCTATATTTAACAAGAGCTTGATTAATTGACCCTTGCAATTGAAATGATTATTCTGATCACATAAAATCACCATCAATATAGAATGCAAATCATGTGAGTAACTTCTTGCCAAAATTAAAACATGTTCAAAACTTGTTTCAAGAGCTGAAGCAGACACTGAGATACTCAACAGCCCATGGCCCGAACTTTGAAATCCAGACTTTGGTATGCTACACAATATTACATGCTTAGATATTTTTCAACTTTTAGTGGTAGGTGAAAGTCTGATTTCTTTCAAACTACCATTGTCATTGCAAAGTTAACCATTGCAAAAGCTAAATTTAACCACTCCATACCATCGTCAACAATCCAGTTTTCTTCTTGCCTTTGCCTAACAATATTTGCATACTCTCGTTCATCCACTTCTTGATACAAGCTATCTCGCTCCCCAACCTGAGAAATGAACTTGAAAAGTTAAAATGCATCCCTAAAATATACAAAACATAAAGCCTTAGCTAACATCAAATTACAAAATAGCTAATTATAGATAAATGAATGGAATCAGGTAAAGAAATCAACAAATCACCTCATAGGAAGCTCTTTCGCCAGTGTCATTATACTTCCTGAAAATAATGAAGATGTATCATATAAGAATGAGATGGGGTAAACATGTGATCACTCAAATTGTGCAGTTGCTTCTGGTAACTGATGAAGCTTTCTGAATAAATCCAGCATCCTAACTGTTCAAATATCTGTCTTAAGTCAGTGGTATAGTGTTACCAAAACAATAACAAGTTTGACATTAACAACAGGACCCAACCCCTGTGTAAGCTCCCTAGAACTACCCCACTGCTTAAATGTACCTCATATGATATATGAAAATGATCTGGTATTAATGAAATTAATTCACGACAAACTTAAGGAAATAATTTGAGCAAGCCATGACATATCATCAAAAAGCATTACAAAAGGTACAAATACTTCTTGAAACATGACACAGTAAAAAAATGAGCTGAAATGCTGAATAGAGCTGATCAATAAAGTTGTAAAATCTTACTTTATTTGATCTAATGCCTTTCTAAAGGCTGAAGACTCTTTCTTGTTTCTTCGTGATCTCCTTCCTAGAAGGTAAAAAGTTCTCTTTTACTCAAGAAAATATTGTGTCTAGAAATATAAATTTGCTGGAATTTAATTTTAAGGTTATTTCAATTGCATGATTGGTAGCAAGGACACGAATAAGGGCTATCTAGCAGTGGTATGATCCAAGCCAATTTTATTCTCACCAAATTAATAAGCCTACTTGTGTGTTAGTTCTATTCTACGTAAAATTTGTTAGGATAAACACAGTCATCAAAAAGCTGAACGACTTTGTTTAGGCCTACACCATTGTGGGCATACAACAAATCTACTGGCAGCCTTTGTAGCCAGTTTTCACTTTGTAACTAGGTCATAAACTATTTGTTGCATTAGTGTGCAAAATTAATACCCTGATATACAATAGATCTAGATGCATACCCGCGCTAGATTGCTCTTCTTCCTTCACCGGAGGTGCCATCTTGTATCTTCCAGCATATGGATTTTGGCGGCAAAACCAAACCTCACGACGGGGGTATTCGAGACAAAACAAAGTTAGTGTAATGATTTAAAAAAGATGGACGCATTTATTCTCGGAAGAATTTTGTCACTTCAAAACTGAAATGAAGATAATGAAATTGAACTTTTGTGAAAATACTCGATTTTGGTATTATGGTTCTTGCTTTCCTTACAATGAAGAAGTGTTGACAACCATATTCCCTTTGCCAATGCCAAAATGGGTTTGAGCTGACACTTCATTCATTTGACGGTAATGCATTTTTAGCATAAACTAAGAAAAAGATGCAGTAATGAAGCAAATGAATAAGAAATGCCAATGTTTGAAATGACTTCCAAGGCATAGATTCTGTCATTCTAACACGACCACCATACGGATACCCCCGTGATCGGCTATACGGCTTTGGCGGGAAATCAAACCTGGTCTCCACATGATGCAATGATTGCCAAAAATGCTAGATCGCAGAAATGTGTGATTTGTGATCCCTGCGTATAATTGGAAACTGCTCTTTTTCTTTCGGTTTTTGCGATTCTTACGATCGAGACCATCTTATTTTCACTCAGGTCATTTCAATCTATGTTTTTATATAGAAAATCATAATAAAATTTAACTAAATAAAATGGTACAAATGTGAAAAATTGCACAAAACCTGGTATGATTTAAGCATTGTTAGCTATTCACTTTGTTAGGTATTCTTTTTATTAGTCGCTTCTTTGGTGATTTTTTATACTATATATTTACTAATTCATTATCATCCGATTTTTTGGTTTGTTTTCTAATCTAACCCATTTGGTCCTCAATTACATCTCGCGGCTATCCGTGACAAGCTTGTAGGAGAGACGCGTTTTCAAGGAGAGACAGAGATAAAAAAGTAGACTGGCCAAGACAATCGATCTTTACACCTTTCTTCGTGCAGCTGCGCATATCAGTCAATCCTTTGCACAGGAGCCATACACAGGCTAGTTAATTGTAAGAGGGCGTAACAGGCATGATGACCCAAAAGGCTTGAAAATTCCTATTACACGTTTAAATTATAGCACTTGGAATTCCTTGTAACGCCCTGTAGATTTTAAAGTCCAACCAAATGTTTTTTAGATCGATACTTTGAATTTCATCCTTCCACGACCCCCACAAAATTACCTACCTAGTTTCATAAACAGTCATGTAGAGTTTCTTCGCAGGTTGGTTCTTCCTGACATAAGGCTCCTCCTTGTTTAAGCATTTTTTGCAGTGATGGGATACCCTGGGTAACATGTTGCCCTCTTTTCTTACTCACAGAAATAGCTTGCTGCCACCAGTTCAATCAGGGAGCTGGATTTGAATGAATTTTTATATTTTGTCTAGATTCTAAGAAACGTACACATCAGTCAAGCATATCAGCTAGTAGTCACAATTTAACTTTAGGATGAAGAGATGCTCAAATCTCAAAAGTAGCTTTTAAAATATTCTTGAGACAGAAAATAATAGATCATATTGGCAGATAAGATTGCATATCTAGAAATTTTATGTAGCTTTGTAAGGGCTTGCTGCAACAGTAAAACTCGACAGCTGGCTTGATGCGTGCTAGTTGAAACGGGTTTTCTTTAAATGCCTGCGATTAAAATTAAGATTCCACTGCATTCGCAATTCAGTAGTGAAAATTCGATGGTAAGAAACCAGATAGAAATTTAGCTTCAATATTATTAAGAGAGTAGCATCAACAACATTGTTCACGAATATGAATTGAAATTTACAATTGATTTTACTTATTCTTCCTGCAAAGCAAAGACCACCCTTTTTACTAATGATTCTTAGTTATAACTTTAAGCTAACCTAATAATAATAATAATAATAATAATAATAATAATAATAATAATTATAATAACAATAAGAAAGAAAGGAAGTGCTACGTCATTGATGTTGCAGTCCCGGGAGATGTGAGAATAGCTGGAAAAAAGATGGAGAAAATCGAAAAGTACAACAAATTAAAAAGAGAAGTGGAAAGATTATGGAAAGTAAAAGCAAAAGTTATCCCTATTGTTTTGGGAGCCCTTGGAACAGTTACACGAAACTTGAGCAACTATATCAAGGGAATTGGAGTCAAGACGCAGATAAAACTAATAAAAAAATCTGTACTTTTAGGAATTGCAAGAATGTTGAGAAAAGTTTTCGAGATCTAAGATCATGGGTATTGATCCGATTTCAAGAAACATCAAGAACAAGAAGTTATAACATCAGAACTGTGTAAATCAGCATAATAATAATAATAACGAATAGTAATTTTACAGCATGCAGTACGGGTCGAGGATCTTTGGTCAGTAGCTTGTAGAAAATCACAAATAAGCGAACTTTATTGCTTTCTACAATCACAAACTTTTCTAGCATACTACAAAAATACAAATAAAGAGCATTCCCTACAAGATTATCTTATGGGGTGTCCAAGATGGCACAGGGTATTCGCTAGGACCCAATTATGCACCACTTCACTACATTTCCGAATGAAATACTAAAACCTTAAGCATCTTTAATACTCAACCTCTACATATTCATACATTGGAATAAAAATAAACATTTCCGCTTCCATCTATCGCGGCATTTCGCATGTTGCCAGTTACGCATTTATGTCATCCATATGATTTTTATGAAATCTTGAATTGGTTTTTTTCGAGTGCTAAATCGTGTGATGGCCATGATATCAGTTAGAAAGAGATGAGCGAGAAATAGAATCAGATGTGAGAGCAACAGAATGGTTTACTATCTGTATTTCAACAAGCCTGTCTTACGTGTAACGGAAAAAGCCGCCTTCTTAATTTTTTTTAGAATCAAAGATAAATATAGTGGCTTTTATACTTCCCACTCTACTCCAAATTGTTGGCTACAGTCATAGTGTAACTCTAATGAACACTTTTTCGGTTTGCTGGTTAGAACTAGCAATCTGAACGCATTGCTTGCTTAAAAAGTTTATACCCGCATAAATAATCGCAAAAAATGAAAGACATAAAAAGCAAGTTAAAAAGCATATACGGGATAAATGTACGATGGAATAGGCCTTTTGGCGTCGCAAATTGACATTTGCTTACATTTTCGCAAACATGGATTACATATGGATACCTCTAAATATTAAGCTCAAAGATTAATAGCAATGCTAAAAATAATTGAAATGGTTCTCAAGGTGCATTCAAAATTTCACATAGCATGATTCGGTTTCTGAATCATCACTTGAACAAGGAAGTTATTCCAAATTCTTCCATGTTTATTATCAACAGCTTCATTGTCTTTTGCTCCTTGTTGTCCATGTTTAGGTATACAGCTTCTAATTTCACTGCGACGTTTCCCTGAAAAGGTTCCAATAGCATGTCAAATACAAATAATTCGTAAAGGGAAAGTTAGTTAAAGACCATTGATGAAATTAACAACTTTTCTAGAAAAACGATGGAGGAAAATAGTGGAGAACGACCTTGTTAGAAAAACGATAGAGGAAAATAGAGGAAAAGAACTTTTTTGGAAAACGATAGAGGAAAATAGTGGAGAACGACCTTGTTAGAAAAACGATGGAGGAAAATAGAGGAAAATGACCTTGTTAGAAAAACGATGGAGGAAAATAGAGGAAAACGCCTTTTTTAGGAAAACGATGGAGGAAAATAGAGGAAAACGACCTTGTTAGGAAAACGATAGAGGAAAATAGAGGAAAACGACCTTGTTAGGAAAACGATAGAGGAAAATAGAGGAAAACGACCTTGTTAGGAAAACGATAGAGGAAAATAGAGGAAAACGACCTTGTTAGAAAAACGATGGATAAAGGTGAACGAATCTTATTCAATTTTTGCTCTAATGTGTAAAGGAAATGTTTAGTTCTGTCTGCTTCGACACCAAAACGCTTATCTTATTAACCTACTCTGTAATTATCTATGTAATCTAAGAGTAAACTTGCTGATGAAAAATGTGCGAGGATGATGTAATGATGATGTGAAGGAGATGTAATATCTAGACCGAGGAGCGAGAGAGGTTGAGTATGACGCAATGTTGGGTCTTTAAGCTGAGGGAAATTGTGAAAATTAACAGTGCTGTAAATAATGCACTACTGCAACTTATTGATATGACTATTGAGTTGTGACAAGCAAATAAAAAGTAATAAATAGATTAAAAGTAGGAGATCACAACTAATAAGATACTATCGAGTAGAGACTTACCGTAATTTTTTGCAAATTTGGAAGAGTTGTTCTCAGCTCGTAGAGAAGTGCTCTTCCGGGCTGATGGGTCAAGCCTGGGTTGCTTCTTGGGACTGCATCCTTTCAAAAAGTATAATAATTTGAATAAGATTGACTCGAGATTTTTCAGAAAGAGAATAAATACGAGCATTTTACTGAAAAGTTGTTGTTTATTTGCAAGTATATGTGTCTAAGTTTGAGAACTTACCAGAATTATTGGAGATCTAAAATTCATGTGCCGCTCTTCAATCTGTAAAGGCTAAAATGAAAACAACATCGCTGTTTTCTTTAACAAGACTCACGTAAAATTTATAAGGATACTCTAATGTTATTGATTATCCAACTTGATGGGGACATTTATAGCATTGGAGGCAGATTTTCTAGTAAAAACGCCTGTAGAATATTTCCATTAAAAAAGTTTTCACCTTCGTATTTAGAAAAATAGAAAGCACCATGACTTTAAATTAATTAAACTGATAAATTTCTTAGAATGTTAAAGATCAGAAAATGATCGAATATTGTGTATTTGGACTTTCTAGAGCCATTTATTGCAGATCAACCCTTGACAATGAAAGTGATGTACAATTCACAAAGTAGGTTATTTTTGAAGCGAAAGGCCATGCTTCTATTGCAAAACTTTGCAAAAATTTCAGAACAATTATGATGCAGATATGACCGATTGAAGAAGCCTCTCTGTCTATTCCCTCCACAAAAATTCAATCGAGGCCATGACTACGTCGCTAATCTTGCTCCATTTTCTGTGTATGGCGTTTTGAAATGATTTTGCTATTAATGCTGAACACCAGTCATATATTTACCTTTGTGACTTCAAGAAGTCGCACGTCGCACTGTTGAGAGTGACCAACATCAACCACATGCAGAACGAGGTTGCAAATGTTGGAACAAACCGGTTCGAAACTCAGCTGAGCTTTGATATCATCCGGGAACTCTAAGATCTGTGAGGCCGGCAATCCTATGGGAAAAGCAAACGAGCATTATTCTTGACGAATAGCAAACCCATCGCACCAAGCAGAACAGGCACAGAAAAGGCGCCAACATTTGAAAATTGATAACATAACATTGTAATGAGTAGCCTAGTTGATGGCTTTCATTTCGGATCAGAAAGACAGTGAGAACAAAATCCTTGTCAAAAACATGGAAACGTTGTGTAGGATGGTAAAGCTAAGGAACACTTTCAAAGGCAATGAGTATCGAATTAGTAAAATTTTAATAAATCATGGGAAAACACCGAAAAAGTGCTTGCTCTTGTTTGCCATATAATACTCTACAGAATACGCCAAAAAAGGTTACACTTGCGTTCGCTATAGAGCATCAGCACTAATGAGCAATATTGACCAAGAGATCTTCGTTAACAGCGGTGACAAAGAAATTGGATGGTGTCTCAAGGTTTCCAACAATGTTACATTCATCTTTCTTGCTACTGCTGTTAGGGAGACTGTAGAAAGACTTTCCTAAATTTAGCAATTAAGTTTATGTCAACTTCTAATTATCGATAAGCAACTGGTCCTCAACTGATAACTAAAAAACCGAAGTTAAGGAATCTAATTGCTGAGCCAAAAAGAAGAGGTTTGGTCAGTTGCTCACAAAAGAAAAGACACGTAGTCCTTACTGTGATGTTTGAACCATTGCTCCGTGGGGTCTTTTTCGAGGTCCAATACAACTGGGTCGCACAAGCTGAATTTCTTGGTCGTCGATGTGTTGAGTGTAGGAGACATTTTGCTGGTCAAAACGTGTCTCTCTGCGTCCTTCGAGACATCTGCAATACAGACAACATTTTCACAAAGAGACAAGGTGGCCTACCCCACACCATACATGTACAGACATTTCATAAGCACGCAAAACTACGGTTAAAAGTGCAGATGGATATAAATTGGATAAGGCTATATACAACAAATACCTTTGCAAATAAAAAAGAGAAGGCTTTACAGGGTCGTGTGACTGCTAAACCAAAGACACCTAAAGATATTGGGCTATTTGATTACATGGAAGCTTTGGTGACGAATTACTAGTATTCAATACATCTCAAGGGTTGACTAGAACATTGAGCAATACACAATTGCAATGTCACTTAAAAGAAGAGATGTGATTCACCGACAAAATAGCGACTAAACCAAAGCCTTATTGCCACCAAGGTGATTATGGTGCACTACCTGTAGAAGTTGGATAATAGTACCACAGTGAGATTGGCACATCAAAAAACAATATACAGTGCAAAAAAGACTACACCAATCCGATAAGAAAAAGTGGGATCAGCATAGGTTCCAAATCTTTGATTGGCTAATGGGGTTTGCAAAATTTTGGTCGCTCAGCCAATCAAAGATTAGGAGCCTATGCTAGTGGGATCAACTTCTGGTTCAATTGATGTCTCTTGGGAATAAATAAGAGCGGCGACAAACACTTACCGCCATGTACGTTGAAAATAATTTCCTCAACCCTTACGTCCTTTCTGATGTGATTGAGCAAGTGCTTCATGTAAATTCCGTTGGGATCACTCTTCCTTTCAAAGGCTTGCGACTGTGGGCACCTATAACCAGAGGAAAATAAGCGGATGCCTTATTGATACATTACCTCGCCTTACAAAAGTAAAGGAGAAACATACTTAATACCTTTGACGTTAATTGGGTGGGTACAAAGTCAAGTTCATTTTATTAGACGTAGAGTAAAAGTGCCTGGAGACTTCACGGCCTCTTATACCGAAAGGCACTAACACCACAACTTGTGTTATGAACATCAGGGGTAATATAGAACGGTTTGCAAAAACTTACGTGGCATAGGAGGTGACGCACTGGGACCCAGGAATGAACTCGGCGTCAAAAGACTTTGTTGATTTCTCTTCTGGCTCACTTCCAGAACTTTAAAAACAAGAACAGTCGATTAAAGCAAGCTACTTTCATGAATATTTTTCAAAGTGTGGTATAAGTCAATTTAGAGGGCAGACGCCGCAAGCTTTCGAATTCTACAAATGTATAGCCGCTTCGATCTGTTGTGAGAAATTGAAGCTTTGCAATTGAAAAACTTCATGTACCCAGCATTTTCTTGTGTGAAGGAATACAATTAAAGCCTGCAAAATGTTTGAGTTATGTATCTAATATAGTTTTGGAGAAAACCTCAATCGCGCAAAGTGTAAAGTATTGAACTTCTGATAGAAAAATGTGGCAAAACAGGTTGTGAATCCAAAGAAAAATGGTTCTGCTTGAGAATCAGATTCAAAACACTTCTTATTCCAAAGCCAATTACAGACAACTCACGGGAGGCGACACACATCAAGCACCATCATGTTAAACTTCGTTTTCGAGCGCTGCATTTGTGACAAAACATTGTCGGCACAAACGCAGTTTTCCGAGTTCCAGTTTGAAGGCGCGTCCACGGGGACAAGGTACGTCTTGCCATTCTCTTCGTACCCATGACCACCGAAGTAGAAAACACCGTACATCCCAGGGGAAACGGAAAGCAGATTGCAAAATCCCTTGATAGCTGTTTCCATCTCGTCGCAGCTTAGGTCGACCAGGCAAAGAACCCGATAGCCCATCTCTCTAAGCGCAGAGGCGAGCGCCCTCGCATCGTCCGCCGGGTGAAGAAGATCTAGTTGTGATGACCTCTTGTGTTGGTAGGCTTGGTTGCCGATAACCAAGGCAACTTTTCCGGTTGCTGGAAATGCAGGAAATGTTTAAGCAGATGCATTCACGAAACCAAACGTTGCAATGATTGGGTGTTGGTCTATCATGATCAACAAGTTATGTGGGGAACCCGTGAAATAGTTCTCGAATTGGAAGAGAGAAACTAACGAGGATAATTTTCAATTTTTTTCAGCATCTTAGTCTGGTTTCCTAGCTTCTTACAGACCCATTTACGTGACAGCGAATTTATATCACAGAAGACTTCATTACACCCTGGATAGAGGCTGCATGATAACGAGACCACATTAAACAGGTGTACAAAAGGAGTGAGGCTGCGAACATGTCAAATTCAAGAACACAACATGCGTCTGGTAGAAATGTAGATTTGAACACATGATGCTTCTAAATGGCGTCAGTTCACATTGAAAAGTCATCCTGATCATTGACAGTTACGCTTCCAGATACGTAATCGTTCAAGTAAAACAGCAAATGAGTGCTTTCATTGTTTGTTTGTCTGGACAAAACTGTTACAGGCGTTGTCTCAAAGAATCAAACTGCCCACAAATGTTCAATAAAAGATGAGTTCCGTGAAGAATAACTTACCAAACTGTCTGTCCGAGCAAGACAAATCGCCTAGCAAAAAAAACGATGAAAATTACTATTCAAAGAAATATTCAAAAGCCACAGTCAGTCAAACGCAGATTGTGAATTGAAACGAGGAAAGGCCGGTCAGCTTCTTTGGGGGGGGGGGGGGGGGGGGAGGGTAGAGTTCGTCTCTTACCGACTTTTAACTGCATCACTTTCGTCAGCATGTGACCCTCACGACCAATAACCCGGCATGAGTAGTAGCCTTCGTCCCCTGGCCTAAAAGGATCAAATATAAGCTTGCTTCCATTTTCTCCTGGAATTTCCTGCCCGTTTTTCATCCAGTAATAGGCCAGGCCTGGAACGCTGTCGACGCCACATGACAAAACGAAATGCTGGCCTGGAAATACGGGTATGGGCTGCAGTGCATTGTTCCGCGAGTCGTCCACTACCAGGTCTGCAAAAAGAAACAGCTGGTTGTCAATTTTACATCATAGATACAGCTTAACTTATTCATAACATCCAAGCAAACAGAACGGCCGTGTCAGGTCAGGGCATGGACGGATGGAAAATATGGACTGCCTTAACATTAAGGGGAAGATGACAAAGTGTGATGCTTAGTGGATGACGAAAAGAGAGATATTCATAATCAGAAAAAAGCGGACCACTTTACTTCAGAGATATATTTTTTACTTCAGATGTTATGACGCACCGTCAAAAGGTCCATGGTGGAGTTGAATTTTCTCCAGTAAAAATTTACAAACCAAATTGCGACTTTTCAATTTTGTGCTTACATCAGAAAGCATTTAGGAACTCATGTAGCATGAAGCAAAGTACATTTTAACATAAACAATAAAGATGCGTCTCCAACGCGAAATCAGACATTAATTTTTGTTGACAGTTGTCTTAAGCCCAGTCACAAACGCACCCAACATTGACTCCTCAGAACTTCAAAAGTTTGTTGGCCACATTAAGCAGGCGGTCAAAGGCATCCAACATTTCTTCCAATATTCGTTTTCTGCATGTTAGGTGAAATGTTGGATGCAATTCCACCGGGGGCTTTAAAAGACATTTGTTTAACTTCTAATCCCAGTCCTTCAGCGGGAGCCCAATTGGCTAGTATCCTTCTTGATTCTTGATACATAAATAAATTGAGAAGAAATGTAAAAAGTAAACCAAATTCTTTGAGTTAAAAAAGCCGATGAGCTTGTTCAGACTATTTTCATTATTATAGTTTTTATCATTTCTGTTAATATCATTTCTATTATTATCATCATTATTTATGTAGAGGTGAAACCACAGCTTTGATCTTACAATGCAGGCGATTTTGATTAAATATCGAGCCATTCCCTGCAGCCTCAGATATTAATCACACAAGAAAAAATCCTAGCAAAACCCAGTAAATATGCTTAATAAACCAGGGAAATAAATACTAGAGCTAACTCTTTTCAGACACCCATGAACATTCATACCTAGAGCCCCAATTTCCACTGGAACACAATTTTTTCGTTTACTTTTTTCTACACCCTCGTATCCGACGGGCAAGTGATACTGATCAAAAAGCATCCTCCTGTGTGTTTTTCGAAAAATACCTGGCTTATAATAAGCCGCTTATTGTATTGAAGTTGCACATTTACATAACTGATCCACATTTTGTTATTGCCTCGGGTTCATAATCATACCATTTCTGTGAGTGGGGTACATAATTCAGTGTTCACACATCACGAAATTAATGATTTTAGCAAAAGCACCATGTCTCCATTCTTTGTTATTTTTCAGGATGAGATGTCAGCATTGTCATACCATTTGGAACACAGTCTCTCCTTGCGATGCACGTGTAGCTGAAATACTTCAATAGAGACAAAAGCAGCACTGGGACAAATACCTGTGGGGGCAATCTGAACCGTGATGACTTCTGTGTCGATTGTATTGACGTCATTAGCAACGCGGCAGAAGTACCTTCCACTGTCTTCAGGCGTCGCATTTTCAATAACAAAGTCTTTATCGATACCAGTATCTAATTCACCCTCATCAAGCTTGATCCACTGATAGGTTGGCAACGGAAAACCCTTTGCACCGCACCTCAGGCGAATCGTGTCGCCTTCCTGGGCAGAGAGCGACGTCGGCTGCCTGGTTATCACAACTGGCTCTGTAAGTGAAAAAACATGAATATATTCTAAAAGCACAAATGAGAGATTTTGTAGAACACCCAATAAACAACCAAAAAATAAACAGGCAATGTAGCTGATTGAAATTTAATTAGTTATTTTTACACAGCGCGTTAAAACTGATGGCAGCATTTAAATAAAACAATTAGGAATATTATGAGCAGGTTTAGCCATCGCTCTTTGGCCAACCAACTAACCACAAGGACCTTCATCAATGTGCATAGACCACCTCTTCCCCTCTAACTTTTACCTTGAATATAATATGAATATAACAACATATTGCTTTTGTTCCTTTCTTTGGCTTATTTTAATATCGAAGTTTGACACCGCCCCCCCCCCCCCCCCTCCTCGATCTCTTCCAACGTCCTGCTAAAAAGATTTCAATATAGTAATGTGTAGTAAAGAGGGATGAAATAAAATTTGAATTAACTTGAAGTGATCATTGAAGCACGAAGGCATACCATGTCGCTTCAGTAGGAGCAGCGCTTCTTGGTGATTGATAATGGTGAGGTAGCCGATGAGTTGCTTCACTGTCAAAAGCTGGTATCCCAAGTCTGTAAGCAGCTCAGCAGATGGGCTTTTGTTTGACTTTGCAACAAGCTCCAGCCGATTTATCTACATGAGCAACAACTACTTTATAATTTGGATAGAAGGAGGTTGGTTCACTTACAAAAAGCCTATAAAAATAAATGTAAATAAAAAATGTTTGCTGACCAGGTTATGTCTAACCCCAGTTTAAACATGGGGTTGCAGACAGGGTTTTAAATTATTATATGATTGGCAGCGAACTATAGCAAACTAAAGGGCGTCCGAGAAAGAAAACTTACCAGCTAGATAGAACTTCTGTTTTATGTTTCATCTGGAGTTATAACTAAAGCAGCAATTGAGATCGATTATTGCAGTGAGCATTGTGCTTAGAAACTGCCCCTTCGTGACTGTCAAATTTCTCCATGAATAAATACACCTTAAATTGTGCCTTGGTAATTAAAGTGCCTTAATAATGAGTAAAAAGTCTTCCTCATTTCCAAATTTTTGCAGTTTCCGGAAACAATTTCCAGATATAAAATAATTCTTTTTCGCGTTAAATTCGCCATTCCGGCATCAAACTTCACCCTGCACAATTATCATTATGTTCTTTTCGCTTCGCGTCACTTCTCGTCGCTTTTCGCTCCAATTTGAACGTAGCCTAATACAACTTGCCCACGCCTGACAATCTGCATGTAAAAGTAATGGTTGATGTTGAGAAAAGTTTGTAGTTTTTGTCATTTAAAGACATCTTTGCAAATTTTCCAAATGAGTTATTGAGACGAGATATTTGACTTACTTCCTTTCTGCCCATTAATGTTTTCTAATCTTTCTATAATGCCTTAATAATATTTTCCTTTTAAAATGTGAGGGGCCATGACCATCTAGCCCCCAGCTTGCCAACCCTGTTGCCCCCTCCCCCATCTTTTCAATGCAGGCAATGTTACTGGCAGAGACAAAATCATTTTAGAAACAAATATACAACTGTCAAGATTCAATATAACTTTTAGTATGATTTCAATTAAATTTTTGATATAACCCATTTCAATTAAATTTTGCCATAAACATTCTTGAAAGAGCAAAAACCTGAATAGTGGACACAAACTAAGTGAATAGTGAAAATCTTATATAAGGACCTGAAAATTGACAATTTTGTTGCAGGTATATAGAGCAGGGAGCATTGGGTGTTTGAGCAATTTTTTCAGAATGAGGCAAGAACACTTTTGCAGAGATTCTTGTACATGAGCATTTAGAAGTGAAAGTATCAGAGAGCAGAAAATGAAAGAGCATGAACTGCCGATTCTTATGACCCAGCTCTATATTTATGTCTGTCATATGCCCAGGCTCCATATTTCAACACTGAAAGTAAATTTAGTGAATCAACCACAACTGAGTAGAGCCTCTTTCAGGTATTAGATGGAGTAAATTACCTGTTATAGCCAAATCCGAAAAGAGCTTTTGGGCCGTCATTTATGCAGCCATCCATGCAAAGAAAGACATCCTAATTTAAAAATTCTAATCCATATTTACTTAATCAAGGTTCTACATGTTCTATAAATCCTTTGATTACTCACTTCTGAGAACTATTGCAATTGAGAATCATTTCTGAGAGTTCATAAAATAATACAAAGAAAAGCAACCTGATTTCCAGAGTACATGTTGTCAGGCAGGGATGCAGCAAGTGCTTTCCAATCTTTGTCTCCCTCGACATCCAGTAGTTCAGATAACTTACGAAGGATCCTATAGGGAAGTTTTCTAATTTGCAGCTTTGGGTCTGGCTTATCCATTTTGTCCAACTTCTATGAGAAAAGAGAAGAAACTGACATTACCTACAACATCATTTGCTAAGAAGTAGGAATTGGTGATTATGTTTTAAATACTGAAATTCTCATGAAAACAGTCATGTTTGTCATACACCAAGACAAACATTAACGGCTTAAAGCAAGATACAAGACAACAGCTAAAAAGCAATGAAGCAAATAACCAAGAAACAAAAATGAAACAGACTTTTTTTCAATACAATCTCAATAGTGAAATGCTACAATCTTGAGCAGCAAATAAATATTTTGAAAAGAGGAAATAATTGCTTTATGGTAACATAAGCATATTTACTAAGTTGCTAGAATCTTGACAAATTTTTGGATTGATGAACTCTGAGGATGGTAAACTAACACAATAAACTGTCAGAATGTATGTTATCCAGAAAGAAATGCACAAAACTCAATTTGTGGCTGCAAAATAAAACACCAACCAAGACCAACTTTCAGAAGATTTGTGTGTGTAAAAGTTGCTTATTCGCGATCACCTTCTGTTTTTCATTATTGCAGTACACATACTTTTTCAGTAAGAGTGGTCCTGGTAGATGAGTAATTTTTTAATGCAATTGCTACCAAAACTTTCATATGTGCTTCCAGTCTCTAGGTCATGTAACTGAAATCATCCGTGTGCATGTAGTGACTGATAGAGGTACCAAGACATGAACAAATGTTTATGAACTAGCAAGAACAAGCTGAATGACAGCGACGGCATTAGTGCGAGTGTGGCAGAGCAAACAACAGTGACTTGCCCTTCAGAAGTTCAAGAAAAAACATGATCTAAAAGGATAATTCTTGGGTGTGTTGTTGACTGGGAATGAGAGCAGCTATTTAGTGTCGTCGAGTTGCATGCAGTCCATCTGTTAAATCCACAAATGGAACAGATTGTCAACTGGATTGCAAGATTTACCTTGGTCTTCGAATGGTTCGACAACTATGACTTATCGACGCCATACCTTCATGATACTCGCTTACTGAAGCTCTTTAAGAAGCCCCTACCTGCATACGAATCTTCTTAGAATCGCCATTTGCGGTCGCTTTCTCTACCCCCATTCTCTTGCAAAATTTTCTTAAGCGACTGTATAACGAACGAACCTTTGACTTTAGAGTCATAATGATATTCATGGACATCAACAAGGAAAAAAGAAAAGTTTCGATCTAAAAATAGATAATTACCTCTTGCAAACAAGTTCCGCATTTCCTCGAAGTCTTCCAATTGAAGGAAATTGCGGAAACCAACCTCGCATTCACACTGAGGCCCCGTGTTGCCGTAGGTAACCGTGGATGTACTGCAAAATTTTCTTTCTCGGCAACTTGGGTGAATCCATTTGCCGATGGTTGGAAGGTAGCTCAAATGTGGTCTTTCCTTCTTGTTTTCCTCAAATATCTTTTCTGATGTTATTACTTCTTTGGAACACTCCTTTCCCGTAATATTCCCTAGCAAATCGAGCTGCCCTTTTTCTTGCAAGTTTAATAAGAATTCAGTCTTCTCATGCTCTCTAAAACCTCTATATTTGAAATGTGACCCACTCATTGTCTCCATGGGAATTTCCTATCCTTCAAAACCTTCTCTAAAGTTTGAAATTTTTTCTTTTACACATTCTGATTATTTCCTTTAACTCGTAGTCTAATTATCCATCTTCAGTTATTAAGCTACCTAGGTAATTGAATTAGCCAAATTGTTTTCCAGATTACTTGCTCATTAACATACTTCAGTTTTTTTGCAGTTAATCGGGATACCTTTTCGTTTACTTTCTTCCACTATTTTGTTCGAAAGACGCTAATAGTTTCTCTTCTGATTCTGCTATCAGAACTGTATCGTCTGCTGCATAGAAAATATTATTGATGTTATGCTCATTCACAATAAAACAGTCAATTCCTTCAAATTTCCTCAAGATTATTTCGCTGTAGATGTGAAAGAGATCTAGGGAAAAGAAAAATCCCTGCCGGACGCCTGTCTGGATTTTGGTGAAATTAGAGGTACTCATAACTAACAAGAATAAGTTTTCTTGACCCCAGTACAGGGTTCTGAGGCAAGAAGACAATTACATCGCCAATTTTCATGGCTGCTTGTAACTTCAAACTAACCAGGGACGCAGCTAAAACTTTCAACGAAGGTAGATTCTGAGGAAAGCCAAGTAAATGCCATGGCAACTCATATGCACGGTAGCTTCAGGGGCCTTAGAACCATTTCTATGTGACCTCAGGATCCAACAAGGGAATAAAACTTTTTGTATCTTATCTCTATCAGTTATGATAATGTTGGGGTTCGAGCTTCTTAAAATCATGTTTTTCAAGAAGTTCCACCCTCCAGCTTTGTTGGTAGTTGCCAGTGGTTGCACTCCCCAGTTTCCAGAAAGATTTCTTAACAACTCGATTTTTTATATTTTGAATCTCGCTCTCTCCTTGATTGAAGGGAGGGCCCGTAGAGAGGGGGGCTCTTTGAAAAACGTTAACAGTAACAGCACCTGTATTGCTCATATTTGGAATCTTGCTGACTTCGAATCTAGTTACAACCAACCAACATGCTTAACAAAAAGTCCAGCAGCCAAAATGCATTACCAGCATGAACTGACGAAGATAGGTTGATTACAGGCTAGATGCATAAAACAAGGGATGGGGAAGCCTGAATATAACGCCCAGACTTCCAAGGCCACGTTTTCAATAAAGTGGATCACATTTGGGGTCTTTCTCCACTTGATGATAAATATCTTCAAAATATATTGCCTTGTTAAAACCTATTGATAACTTTTATTAATAAAAAATACAACATTCAACATTTCTTGTACTTTAGCTTTCTTTAGACACTTAGTTGGATAAAATTTTGGCAATGGTTATATTTTCAAAGAGTTCTTATAAAGGATTTGCAAAGATTATAAAAAAGTAAAGACTGTATAAATTATGCTGATTTAGGAAAAAGTAAATTTACTTCGCGGCAATTTGAGGTTGCAACAATCATAATTATTCAGTTCACAATCTCAAATCCGCATTTATGAAAGATATATACAGGCAATTGAAAGATAAAGTAGGGGCCTGTGGCAAACTTCCAAAGCTTTCAACGTTAAAAATTAATCTAAGGAACACCTGCAAAGATTCAATGGTGGCAGTGGGATAAAGCACATAACCAAACATTAATACCAGCTGTTGCAAGGTATGTTTCATGATTGTCAAACATGCCCATAATCATTTTAGTGGCGAAATCAGTGGCATAGAAACCGAGGATATGGGAGTGGTCATGTGTCCGTCTTTGATCCGCCCTCACATTAGCCCTCAAAAAATTAGTTTCTCAAGTGAAAGGGTATATTCACTCCCTCCCCTTCTAACAAACCAGTGTTGGAAGCTAAGATAAGCATTTTAGAATCACCATAAGAATCATTAGTCACAACCATTAATACCCATCTTTAATCATTGAAGACAAACCATTTATCATTAATCATGGTTGCTCAACAAACGCTGGTACATAAATGAACACCATTTTGATGCGACAATGTATTCTAGCCATTGAAAAGGAGGACAAAAACTGTCTCAATTATTAAAAAATTGTTCTAACTTGGAGCTAAATTGTTTAAAAAGTTAAATTTATCTACAAATCATCAAATACTGCACAGTGTTAGCAAAGCCTTAACTGCAGATTAAGGACATAGATACAGGAGCCAGTGGGGGTACAGGGGGAATGACATGCCCCTACCTTTTTTATAGTCAGAGATGAATCACCCCTTTGCTAGAGATTGACTTTAAGGTTTCAGATACTACACATTTGGACAGTTTTTCCTTTTAACATTAGACTGCAAGCTGAAACAACTGATTTCAGATACACTATACGGTATTACTGTTTCCTTTGTCATGCCCCAAATCCATAGAGATTTTTGCACTAGATATGTAACTTCAAGAACGGTTAGCTCTGAACTACATCTAAAACCTCTAAAAACATCCTGATATGATGTTCCAATGGCTTTTGCTGAGAAGGGAACTGTATAAAATGATTGGTTGGCACTTCTCTTCAAATAGAAACATATAACCACTTGATGATAAAAATTGAATGTAGATTGTAGAAACACAAAAAATATAGAAAATTTCTGCCACCAAAGATTTTAATCCGAAGAAAAGGCAACTAAACACTTAAAATGCTTCTAAAATCGTTAGTGAAATGTGTTCATGTCCAATTACAGTAAATTCTGATCTGTAATCTGAATTTCAATCAATAAAACTACATCTGTTTATTTGGATCACTTTAACATTCCAGTGATAAGGTCTTACTAAGTATTACACATAAAAGCTCTATGATAAAAATTATTTGGCCAAACACACCTACTATGTTTCAGCTTCTTTAAAGCTAGACACTAAAATGCAACAATGAGAAAGCATGTAAAATTTCTTGTTTAATAGCATATCACATCAATTTGTTCAACTTTTCAACAACAACAAGTGGCACCAAGGACTAGAAAGCTACAAACAAATTTGCAAACTGGTTTTAGTGGGGTGCAACTTCTAAATACTGCAATACCGGGGCAGCAAGGCTATTAGATATTGCCTATCTATGACAGGTACCAGGTTTTTGATACTTTCAAGCATGCCTATTATGTACATTGTTATATTCAGAGATGTTAAAAGAAGATAAAAATTTTTCTATAATAATTATCTCATAGCATCCTGTGCGTGGTAATTATTCTTCAATCCTAGTACATCTCTAACTAGTCCATTTACTAAATATAGGGAAAAATCTTTCAGTCATAAGCCATTGGGCGCATGCTGATTGATTACCTTCTGATTTGAGGTTATACCTAACATTCTTCTTAGTTATTTGGCTTTTCTGGCAAAGGAGTAAATTGATTGACCACGGCTACGGCTCTGATAAAAAAGGCCAAAGTGAACAAAGCCATAAATGTCTTGGTTGACATGAGGTCCTCATGACCTTTTGGTACCAAATGGCATTAAAAGCAGAACGGAAAATTGTAATTTACTGAGAAAACTCATGCAGCCACTTTTCAAAATAACATTTTAGCACTCCATCGGTACAAACATCCAAAAACACCTTACAACCCTGTTGTATATCATAGCCATACACTAGAGCCCACATACTTTATATGAAATAAACGAGACCATTTTGTTACCTTAACATACTTAAACTCTGTCGATTATTATACCCAACAATACTCATCAATTAAATAAAATTATGAACGCTATCCCTAGACTACTCATCTCATCTGAATCTGACTTCACATCACTTCACGGAAGGTGCCATCTTGGATATTTCGAGCACACGGATTTTGGCGGCAAAACCAAACCTTCCCGACGGGGTAATCGAAACCATGTCAAACATGTGCAATGAAGCGATGAAGCGATGTATTTTATTGGAAAATCTTTTATGTTCAGAAATAAGATACAGAGTTGGATTATTTGGCGAGTGGTAGAGATGTACCTCCTTGACTTATATTCTAGCAACATAAATACCATACCGCTCAGAATAGACAGTTCGATGATACTCATTGGCTTTTGATATTTAGAAAAAATTGGGAGGGGAGGGTTCATGCTAAAACTCTGATGATAGACGGACAGTGAGGGGAGGAAGATGGGCTAACCATAGGTTCAGATTGCACATCTTAATCATGTTGAATCGACTGAAAGAGTTTTACTTCCTGATCACATATGTGCATCTTCAAGCGATTCTTTATGGGTGCTAATGAGGCGGTGCCTGGAGGCTCCCTTTCTCTTCGAGAGAAATATTCAAAACAATTTTTTCAAAAGAAGAACAAAATTTCGAAAAAGGGGCACCAGACTAACTTCAGCGCCGTGAATGGGGGCACGGCCCCAGTTATCACAAATTAGAGTCAGAGTCAGGTCCCAGGAGCACCTGCGCTGTGTTGCCCCTGCGAAGGAAATATAATCTTCAGTGTTACCCCCGTGATCAAATCAATAAGCTTTGGCGGGAAATCAAACTTCGTGCAACTGCGGCCTAGAGAGTGCACGGGATTTTTGTTGAAATTGCAATGGACGTCGATTCTGATATAATGGATCCTAGCTGCAGTAGTCAACAAGAAAGCATTGCGAGTAATGCAGGTAATTTACATTGGTCAAAGTTTCGTACGGCTGTTGATCACTGTATCGAAAAGTGCTTGAAAGTCGACATGAAAGTATTCGCTCGGCACTACAGCCCTGTGTGGAAAAACAACAAAGAGGCGCTTCAAAATTTAGTACAGAGAGTTTTGAGCCAAGCAAAAGATGAACTTAAAGAACAACTTGAGAACGCATTTATTAACGAGGATATACCCAATTTGTTGATCCTGATGGACGAAGCTCTTGAAGAATCTAATAAAACCGACAGCACCAAAGTAGCCTGGAGACCATCCGGAGATCCAGAGGCCGATTCGAGGGCATATTTTATGGCTCTCAAAACAAGAAAACTGATGGAACTCGAGGTGGAATTGCAGAGAATTAGGCAAGAAGAGGGTTTGTTGCAAAAACAGGTAGAAGAAAAGCGAAACCGTCTAGCAGCTACGGACAATGAAATAAAGATGGCTAGCAACAGAAGCAAGATTGTGGTCGATAAACTGACTGAATTCCAATTAAATAATGATTCCTTTTTAACAGCATTTAACTTAAAGACCGACAAGGACAAACATTTCGCTTCTAATAGCAGCCAAGTAATGGACACCAGATAATAATTGTTAACTTTTATGAATTAGTATTGTGTGTGGTAGGGTTATTTTCAGTTGGCTGTGATGTCATATGTCAGCCTAAATATTTTAACGGGTTTTGTAACCCATGAATAGTTAGATATGTGATGTAAATAGTTTTTAACAGCATCAATAAAGCTTCCCAGCTTGCCAGAAAGAAACTTTCTGCATTGACTAGTTGAAGCTCATTTGCATTCTTAATACCAGAGGTTGTTGTTAAACCCGAAATGTCCCATCTTTCTTAAATTTCCAGGGCTACATGCTTTTGGCTTTAGGTATCCTCTTTGCTCTTAATAACTTATCCTTGCCACGATAATTCCCAAGTAAAATTTTTAAAGTTTTAAAAGTGCTTTATTTATTATTACTTCACAGATTTTACATGAAATATAGGAATGTGGGACAATTTTATTAATCCCAATTTTCCAAAGAAAGAGGTTCAATAATTTTGATATCTGGCCCAAACCAGTTTAGCTGTTAATGTCTGAACAAAATGCTTGATTTGGTTTCAGTCAAAGAAGTTTGATGTATGTTGCTAGTAGGGTGCATTTTGCTTTTGGTTTAATGGACACTTAAATTTATCAGCAATTGGTTTCATTCGGACATTTCTAATTTAACATGTCAATGCTACAAGATGTATCCTATTATGTAAAAGTCTTAATGTTTCATGTATACTTCATATGAAATAAAGTGAAGGACAAAAATATTAAAAACATAAAGAATGAAAAGGTTTTCTGTAACCTGGCCACTTTTATAGATCTGTGACACACATTTAGTGTGTGATTTTTGCAGGTGTCTTTTAAGAACTTTTACTGGTAATTCCTACTCAGTAAAAACATCAAAGACAATTTGGCATTTTGCTTGAAACTAATTGTAGGGAACTATTACACAACAACAACAACAAATGCCTTCAGGTACAAATAGCTCGCCAATAATGCTGGCAACAAATGTAATAAATAATTACTTAAATAATAGATAACATGGTAAGTGAATGGCAAATGATAAGAAAATTAACAATGCAATAGCTTTTACCTTCATGGCTTTTTACATGACATCTAAAGCAATTTGAGAATAAAAAAACCTTGACTATTGCCTATTTGTGATTTACAAATTACAGGTATTTCATAATAAACATATTTAAGAAGCTAGTTCAATTATGGTTTTATCATTCTTAAATCATTATAAGGTTTTATCATTGTAAGGGAAATGAGTTCTGAAAAAAATTAAGCTAATTTTATAAAATAGGAAGATTTTATTGCATACACATTGAACTTACAAATTTCAAGGGCAAGTGGTCAAGCTCACTGTGGTCAAGTGAGCAAGGCAGGATTTGATAGACACAAGTCAAGGGGTTAGCAATGCATTCTGATTCCTAAATGTATCATAAGGATCATCATATTCTTCCAAATCTAATCAAAGTAAAAATTCAATGTTAATTAACTGAAGTATACTAGCCTATACATTACAAAATATTAAAACAATGATTATTCAAATGCAATTCTATCTTTTTTGTACCATTATCTTACACTGGCATTCTCTTGAAATTTCCAACAAAGATAATTCCCAGTAGGATACTTCTTGCTCATGTGGCTCAACATACCTTGGTAGAAGCCAAACAAATTAAAAGGCAGATCTGTTACCTAAAAATTGTTCAGACATTTTCCATGGGGCCCTAAATTACCTCTTGATGTCATCAAAATAGGACCATTACTGTCTGCTTTAAAAAATTATTGATTTGCTGAATACCAACTGACATCTGAACATTTTTTCAGAGATAAACTCGCATTAACACTTCAAAGAACGTTCCACTTGCCAGTTCTTCGGTATGAATAAAGCATCTTTCTGGCTTTCTTCCTTACTCTTGGGTCTTTATCATTGTACCTCTTCTCAACTATCTCAATTATTCTTTCTTCGAGGTGTTTTGGCGATCCATCTCCGAGAGCATGCAAAGCTTGATCTCTTACCAGTGCATCAGGATCGTTTGTGCATTCTAGAATCCTTTCCCAAATCTGGTCAAAGTCAGCTCTGACATGGCAAGGACAAAGTTCTTTCAGTGCTCGTTTCCTCACCAACGGGTTTGAATGGCGTGTCAGCTCGATGTAATCATCCACACTTGAGAGATCCATGCCGAACTTGAGTTGCTTTATATATGATGCTCAACGAAAAACATAACACTTCGCGTTAATCCCCGCATCCTGAGCATTTATATGTCTTAACTGTTGTTACGTCTTGTGGTGAAATAAACCTTACAAGAGATGGTGCAACAAACTTTCAGACCTGGCCTGACTACTGTTTTTGTTGCTGTTGTTACCGGTGCCAAAACGTTAAGGCTTTCCTTCAGCATCGTAGCTTTAAATTTCCTTCAGCATCGTAGCTTTAAATTTCCTTCACCATTGTTGCTTTAAATTTCCTTCAGCATCGTAGCTTTAAATTTCCTTCAGCATCGTAGCTTTAAATTTTCTTCAGCATTGTAGCTTTAAATTTCCTTCACCATCGTAGCTTTAAATTTCCTTCACCATTGTAGCTTTAAATTTCCTTCAGCATCGTAGCTTTAAATTTTGTTCAGCATCGTAGCTTTAAATTTCCTTCAGCATCGTAGCTTTAAATTTCCTTCAGTATCGTAGCTTTAAATTTCCTTCAGCATTGTATCTTTCATTATAACTACTGACACCAGTACGATAACGCATAATTCATGGATTTATGGTGTGCTGTTGTCAGAGAGCGCGCAGCCGATTAAAAGTGGAGGAGCTGAGAAGCGAACTGACTTGGGATCGGGCCACGTCCTTTAAAAGGTTTAAAAACGCCCCTTTCAAGAAAAAAGGCTTCTTTGCATCCATGTTTATATGCACTCGGGTTAAGAACAGATCTCAATTAGCAACTACGAAAAGATGCATACATCATAACAGCCAACAAAATTAGCAAGGGGGCAATTTTTCAAGCAAATGCATCACCGATTTTCGGAACAACACGCTCATAGGTATAGGCAGTCTTGTGACATTTTGAAGTTTCGTGTTGCCTTAAATATTCCAGAGCATTCTCCTAGTTAAAGAATCCAGATGTGATAAAGAATCTTCTTTATTCTTCTGGCGTCCTATGTTCTTCCTCGAGGCAGAGGTCTAAGGAGCAACACGATGAAGCCATGGTAAGTTTCTAAGAGTTTGCACCACAAAGCACTTGTCAACAAAAAGCCTGAACTTCATTTTTGGAAAGGTGTTTCAATGAATGTCGTGGAAACTGTCTTGAAGAGTAACTTACGGAGCAAGTTAATAGACCTAAAAGCTCCGCCAGGGTGCTCTGTGAGCTGAATTATTCTATACATTGGGTACTTGGGTTTAGACAAGTTGGCTTAGTTTCGGCCAAGGGCGCATCCAAAAAGAGCTCGAAGCAAAAATTAATACTAAACAAGAGCAAGCCAAGTAAGCATTAAATGGGAGGGCTAAAAAAGAGACAATTAGGGATTTGCTGGTTGCTAAGAAGACTATGATTTACGCAACGCTGATGATTTATTACGGTTGATTCGTGTACAAATAGCCTTTCTTTGTTGCCATCCATCAATTTCAATGAAAATAAATTAAAATTTCAATTTTTTAGAGCTTTTAGTCCTATCATGAAGAAAAGTGGCCTAGCCCAAAGGCTGTGCGGTCCATGGCTGTTGTGATCAAACTAAAACGTAAACCTTCAAGTAAAATTTGCATTTGAAGGGTGGGCGTGTGGCTGGAGGCTGTTCGCCTGTGATGGCAGGCAGCTTTAAAGCGTCGAAAATTGATCATTGGTTCATGTCACAAATTGGCGAACTAGTCATAGGATGGTGGGCAGCGTCTTACTGCATACCACGCAGTTCCAAATGAAAAGAACGGTGAGAACATGCGCAGTAGGATTACGTGGCAAAGAAATGTTACCTTTAATTCAAAACGATAAACGTTTGCATGTACGACTATAATTCGTTTCTATAATCAATAAATCATACCTTCTCAATCTTGCGATTGTGACATAGGTACACTATTGCCGGTTGATTCCATTGGACCAGAGCGGTGCGTGACAACAATCAACTTGTGATTGGCTGCAATACAGTCACCAATCACTGCAGCAATGGCCAGTCCATAGAATTGCATATCCTCTGAGCTGCTGCTGTGTTTTCAAAAACCTTCCTTTCCATCTATTACAGTTACAAGTTCTGAGGCTGGGAGGCAGAGAAAGAAGCGTTCGTGTATTATCTGTCGGCAATACCCCCTAGATTACTGGTCTTGCGCCATAAATACATACGCCACTGGGATCAAAACAACACGATTATACAGCATATTGAGTAAAAATATGTGATCAAGCAGAGCGTAGCTAAATCAAAGCAAGAACGATACAAATTTTAGCCAATCAAATGAAAGCATAATTTCTAAGTCTAATAACAACCTGTGTTTTAAAATCTATTTCTAAACGGGATGGATAAAAACAGGCGCACCAATCGAGTAGCCCCTGCGGTGTAGCAACCTTTCATTGAAGATTACCATTGGCGATTAACGACTTGCATTGCATCATGGTCAAACTTTCTGGGCCTCATGGGAACCCTCTACGTGATTTGATACAGAACTCGCAACTTAACAAAGGATTAAAGTATTTTGTTCAATTGGTACGAAATTGCTTGCATGATATCCAGGCTGCTATGTCTATCTCTCTGCCACGTGATTCAAATACTTTGCGAGAAAACCCCCTTTCAAACATATATCATCACACAGAGTTTTGGAGCGGGGAACGCGTTCAAACGACAGCTACTTCATCAAATACACTAAAAACCATACCTCAGCTACAGTGCCTGGTACTCTAGGCTAGCTAGAATATCTAAATCCCACAGGGCTACAAGAATCAATATACAAAATTAACAAAACAAAAGAGCTTAGCTGAGAAGCCTCGTTTTCGTCAATTTATCGAAGTTAAATATTACCTTCATGCTGAACTTTACTATACAAGTTTTTAAAGTTCATGTGAATCTCTCAGCGTCGTATCTCTTTGCTTTTTAGTAGTGATTCGGGTTGTGAAAGTGGAATAAAACAAAACGATATTTTGACTGCCATTGGCTCATCATATTTTTTCTAGGAGGATATGATACGATCAAAGCAAAATGCTACAATTTTTTATCGGGATCACCAAAGGATTCAACCAAGGTGTCTGTGCCCTAATAAACTGCTACAGAAGTTCTTTCAAGTCCGTAACTACACAGTTTTGAGAAAGAGCCACTCCTTGCTCTATGGAAGAGAACGTCTATGCCAAAACCTTAAATTCGTGCAGGGAAAGTCTCTGCGGACTACTTACAACGACTAGTTAAAGGAAAGTGATCCACAAAAACCGTGCAAAAAGCGCTGCGTGAACACTTGTCCTGTTTATGACACGATCTGGTACCCTAGCACAAGCCAATACGCATGCGTTGCTTCTTGGCTGTATACAAGGCCTTACGGGGCTCACGGTAATACATCCCACAGAGTCTATTCCAACCACAATGACACAAGGCTGTTCCGGACATCCCAACCGCTTCTACCCTTCAAGGAGTTCCGTAAAATTAATTCTGGTTAACACAGAGCTTGGGAGGCCTCTCCTCGCAGTGAGAAAAGTTCTTTAAAAGGGAACCCAAAACGCTTAATGTAACATCTCTCAGCCCCAAAAAATACCGCGCATTATAACCAGTGCGAGGCTCGGGACACATTTGCAAGGGTGCGGGCAACGCCCTGCCCGGTGACGTGATCGCTTGATAGTTGTTTGGACGCAGGGGGCCGTATTCAAATCTCTGCGGTCTATTAATAACGGTGTATATAGGGAATGTAGCGTAGCCACACAAAAAGAGCTGATACAGCTTGGTTGTCCAGCGCTCGTTCTCCTTGCTGTCAGAAGACCGCTGCTCTATTCCTGCTTCAGTGTTATCGTTAAACCACTGTTGTTCATTAGCCACGGTTACCATCGTCAATGCGGCGTTTATTAAGGGAAATTTATACGGTCTTGCCTGAACTGCTCCTCCGCAGTCTGGTCAGCGACTGCCAAATTCGAATTGGAAAGCAGTTGGTGATCTTCGAAATTCAGAGGATCCAAACCGAACCGGATGGTGTTCAAAATGTCGTCCGACAAATCGTCCCGCTGCTCCGGATTGCCAGTGACACTCATGCGAAACTGGTTGGCAAAATCGTCGTTCATCTGGTTCACATTCATAGACCGACTAGGCATCATTTTCGGGGCCATACTACTCTGAATCATGTTCACGTGGTGTTGTTGCTGTTGCTGCCGCTGTTGCTGCACTTCATCGTAACGCGGAACGTGCTTATTAATCTGGTCGTACATCATGTCGTTCATACGAAGTAGATTCAAGTACTGTTCCTGTTCAAACGACCCACTATTGGCGACAGAAGGCAGGCCCGAATTTGGCGAAAAAACTGCTTCGTAAGCGAGTGGCGATATGGAGCCAAACGGGGGCGGCATTGTGGAGGCGGGCGATGTGGGCGAGTGCAAATTGTTTCCTTGCATCTCCTGAGCGAGTTGGTTGATCAGATATCGTTGCTGTTGCTCCTTAGACAGTGCATCTTTGCCATCTGAGTTGGAGAACTGCCTCGGAAAGACCTGCTTCGCGGTATTCAGGTTTCGCCTGACTGGCAGGGAAGTGGGGACAGTAAATTTCATATTATTGTTCGCCTGCGGACTCTTCATTATGCCATCGTCTTCAGACAGACTTCTAGGAATCTCCAATGAGAGGCTTGCAACATCAGGCAGAGAGCCAGTGTTATTGAGAATCTTCATATGATGTGTTTGTCTTTCTTGTGAAATTGAATTTCTAAGATCGAATAAGAGATGAAACGTCAACCTAGCTCAATAAGTGAATGCTCTAAATAACATTTCGCAGATTCGTGAATGGGTAAAGTGAATGTAGTTGCCTTTGAACGATCTGCTGATTCTAAAAAACGAAGCCCATGTGCCCTACAAACAGTATTTAAAGAAACGATGGAGTTCTTAGACAACGTCTCTTCGTTCTTAACGTACTAAAATAGAGTTTGAAATCTTACTCAACAATTAAAGACAACCTTAGAACTAAACAAGATGCTTAAAATGAATAGCATAGCAGAGGACCGTTTTGCTTTCGGCCTTCTTACATACAGCTTTTCACAGAGTTTGTTAAATTTTTTGGGCGCCCTATCTCGATAATTTTGCAACCGAAGTTCTCTTTTCAAAATTCTTACGGATACCCCACAGCGTTTAATGGTGGCAACCACCAGTTCACCCAACTTATGGAGATGACAAACAGGTTTCTCGCAAAAGTTCCACTGCAAGATATCCGTCATAAAAAATTCTCCAACTTAACCACTGTTTACAGTTTGACCAAGTAGAAAAGAACGTGAATTTTGAAGTGTATTTTTTTGCAAAATCATCAAGTCAGATACGCTGCTCACTTAGTACAGTTAACTTCCTGGCGTCTCTCGGTCAAACAGTTTCATTCTTTGAAAGGCTCAAAATATCGGCACCAATACTACAAATTCTGCTAGAGCAGGGTGTGTATTAGTATTGTAGGTTGGAAACCGCACACACACACATTAAGCAATAAAACGTTTCACGAATAAATAAAGCCATAAAACAATGCAACGGCACTATCATTGTCACTTTAGTCAGCGAGGAGCCAAAGTAAATAGGAGCTGCAAGGGGAAAACAACCTACCCATAAACCTGGCTTGTGTCCTGCTGGGTATTCATTCCTTGGGGCGACCGTGGTTCCTAAACAAGAAGAGGCAGAAATGTGAGCACAATAGCACCCATAAATATCTTCATTTGTCATCTACAATTATGCTTCCTTACACATCTCTAATCCTAACTTGCTCAGCGAAATTTGCAACTAATGACACAGGGCTTGATAATGTTTACCTCAACTAAGCTGTTGCGCAATAAAAATACCAGCGACCAGAAACAATTAATAGGGACCGAGAAAATATCAGAATAGCGAAGAATATTTCAGAGTGGCTTTTCGGGATTTCGTGAACGAAATTCTTTAAAATACAGCCTTAGGGCACTGGATAGACTACAAAAGAACAAATATTCCGGCCACCACACCGCATGTCTTGAATAATGTGTACAAAGCTTCAGTTGGAGTCGAAGAGGCTCTTGGTGCGAATTGAATATAATCGCCAATATAAGCAGGGACCGTTCGCAGCTAGAATCGATTTATTAGGACTTGCAGCAGAGACTTGATCTCATCTTCAAATTAGTTGGCATCAATTATTTAAAAGGAAAGGGCGATAATAGGACCATATTGTGCTACGGGACTGCACATGCGGTGTGGGTTGCTGGTTGGATGGCAGGCACAAAAATGAATTGGACAACGCCCACGGTTCACGGCAAAATTGGCCACCCAGCTGCAGAGTTTGTGGACACACAGCACAAGCGAAAGCCCACCAGCAAACTAGTACGACGTCGTGGGTATTCTGACCCGACTCGATGTGAATGGCGGATGGGTGCCACAGCAATGGCATGCAATTAGCAGATCCTGGCAGGTGAAGATTATAAATAGACGACAACAACGAAGTGAAATCAATAAACCTGGAAACGAACCTTCGGACTGGGGCTCACTTTGGGGCTTGTGCTTCCTAGAAGGAATTCAAAAACAATAATTGCGGGTAATATAACATATACATATGATGCCTTCCAACTTCAATACGAATGGCATTTAAAACTCCACGTGTTTGCATCACGGTCTAACGTTCCCCGCGCCCAAATCACGGGCGTTTAGAGAAAAATACGGAAACAATATTCTCATACCGCATGCAAACCAAATTTTTAGGCTGATCTGATACCTATATGATATTGAAAACCCGCAAGATTTTCGATTGATAAAGCCCAATGCGCGGAAGAGTGAACCGGAACCGGAAATTCAACAAACCTCTCGGTCCGGCAGCAATGGCTGGATCTGAAAACGTTCTAAAATCAGAAAGAAACGATAAAAATGTGAGGGTATAACTCAAGTTTGAACGCTTCATTTGACAAAGTGAAACTATCTGGGCATTTTTAAGCATTCAGCATTTACTACGACCTGAAGCACTAGGACACCCTTGCCTGGAAATGGAGAATTATGCCGGAAGATCAAATGCTCGGAAGATCAAATGCTCGAAAGATCAAGTGCTCGGAAGACCAAGTGTTCGGAAGATCAGGTACTGACAAAGGGCAAAGCTCGATTAGCACTTACCAGAAATAGCCACAATTCTACGCTTCAGATGAGGATAAGTCATTTCGAGATAATAAGTTGTCAATAGTTCAAATCTGGAACTGTCCACGACTAAGCCACAAAACAATGCCTCAAAACTACCCCAAAAGCAAAGCAACAAGAATTCAGCCCAGATATAGGAGGAATACGCACCTTCTCCAAGAGCCACTTTCTCTGAGCGACTGGTACTGAGGTAGATGATAGGGTGAACTATCTAATGATGAAAGAATCGATTTACCTATCAATATCGGTATGATTTACAGCAATACTAAAACACAATACTTGCAATACTAAGCAATACTAAGCAATACTAAGCAATAATAGCCGGGTTCAATGGCGGCATTTTCTCAGGTTCATTTACCTACCAATGGTAAATACTTAGTGGAAATAATCTTCATTTGACACAAGCATACGCTGCAGTGTAACCATGATGCAACGGTGAATTACATATCTTTGAATTGACATCAATAGAACTAAAAATACTAATTGTTGTGTTTTGTTGGTATTTTGTCAGATGTTGGTATTTCGATATTAGTACAAATGGGCTCGCAAAGGTTGGAAGGGACGGGTACATCTCAATTTACGGTCTCTGGCTGTTACTTGTAAATGCTCATCAGTGATTCGTGAGTCACAGAAGAGAAGAACACACGAGGTTAGGGCGATGAATAGGTCACGGCCAACCCACGTCATCGGAGTGATGACACAGTGACCTGCATTTAAATGGCTGACCCGCTAAAAGAGCGTCATAACAGGTCAAAAAACGAACGAGTTGACAAAATATGACAGAGAACTACTAGACTTAGTTAAGAAAAAACTCAGACTTCCAAAGACTCAAGACTATTTTCTTTCATCAAAGTCAGCAATAAAGTTTTGACACACGAAACCACTTTTGTCAAATATTACTTTCCGTACTTGGTTGTTTAACTTATAAAATACATGCAAATACAGATAACTAAAATAGGATAACAATGACAATAAAAATTTCATTTGTTTTGTAAATGTTCGGATGTGTTCGCAGATGGATGGATAATGAGAAAGATAGACAAGCCAACACTGAGGTTTATGTAAATCGACAGAGGAGAAATGGGTAGCTTACCTGTCCTCTGCCTCGGTTTGTGCAGAACTCTTCCAGGATGAACACGAGGCCGGTATGCCTGGTCATCATAAACCGCTCTTCCGGGAAACGTGGCAGAAAGATCCTGCACAATGTCACCTACAGGACTCTAGAAATCGAAAGGAAAAGCAGAACCACGTTTAGTCGTGTGATGACAAATCTTTTTGTAAAAACAGATAAGTAGTGCGAGATTTACCAGCACATAAAAGCCCCCACTATGGGTAGAAATTCGCAATTTACAGTCACAATTTGAATAGGTTTAATTAACTGTCTACATCTAAATACGATCTGATCAACCCGAGGATATCTAAGATTGTGGACTTCAGCTAAATACTTTAAAGCTAGCAAAGATGCTTGATAAAAACTGAATTTCAACATTTAGCATGCAGCCGCCTTGCCATGTGGTGGCTTTCTTTAAACTCTGGCTATTTAATGAAACTTTGCAGAGTGAAAAACAATCCGCAAATTAAGACCGGACCCTCTCTAGTGAAAGGTACCATATTAATATGAAGGTAATTAGATAATGGTTCCAGACAAACACCAAATTATAACCAGTGCAACGGTGTTAATATGAGTACATCATCTAAACGCATTTTCAGATCTATGTACACGCTTTAATTCTGAACAGCGAACTGCCTTTTCGCCATCCCTGAACTAAGGTGCACTATTATTGCTCAGAACAGCTTGGAATGAAATCTGAGAAAAGCCTCGCGGATAAGCCGAAAAGTCGGATGATCAAGGATGAGATTATGTCCAAGAAAAGCACACGCAGTACAAGAGGAAAGTTCGAAAAAATCATATTGGTTTTCAGCATTATGCAGAAACGAATTAAACTGTTAAAAATAGAACAGAGAAATATTTCCACGCAAGACAGCCGACATTTTGAAGTATAGAGAACATAGACTCGATGAGGGGCTTTCGTTACTTCCTTGACTCAATTCTAGGTAAGAATAATTGGGACATAAGCTAACACCTTTATCCGGACACCGTTTTATGTGTGGCTTTCTCATATGCAGAAAAAACCTGGCTGCTACATAATATTGAAATACTCGATTTGGGACCATGGTGTTTGGAGACCTGTGGCCTAACAAATAGCTGGCTTGGGCCAAGTTGCAGCACTGCAACCGCCAATATTCAACATTTTGCAAAGACGTACCAGTAAGCGTCAATATATGTTAGTAGTGCATCAAAACAATCGCAATTAAAGCTGCATTTTCGAAAAAACGAAGCTAACAACATTACGTAATTTCAAGGGACCCATCAGTAGATTACCAAGACTGTAATCCACACATCATCCACCCTCGCCACAGTCCGCAGCCATACCAACTAGATTTGGCTCAAGCCCGCGCATGCGCTCCTATGCACGCGTTTACCTAAACATACAAAATGGGACAATTTCATAGTATACAGGTAAATACATTTTGCTTTGCAAGCCTCGATTCTATGAATTCTTTCGACTTGAAAGAATCCAGCAATACTGTTTGGAAGCAAAACAATCTAATGCTCTGTTGTGTTATAAGAAACAGCAACAGCAACTAGTCGCCACCAACCAACCCAACAACCCCTCTCCCCCCTCCCACTAAAATTGCTTTCAAACCTGAAACACGTAGGCTGGAAATATTTCTGCACTAATGTTTCTTATACAACACTTTGTTATATAACTCACGAGACGATGATAATTGTGATTAGAACAACATTTTTGGATGAGGATTAATTGACTAAAACGTGTTCGATCTTTATGGTACTTTATGGTAATGAAAACACTGTAAATACTGTGGCAATGGGCCTTCAAAGGATGGCAGAATGAAACGAGAACTACAGATAAGTAGCTTAGGCATTAGTATTAAGTGAAAACAGGCGAAATGAAATAGCTGTACTATCGAAATCTGCGATTCGTCTTAGGAGAAGCATCACTAGTAAGAGAATCGCTAGTGCTTGCCTCCACTAATGGTACGAAATCCGGTTTGCAGGTCGCAATGATCAAAGCGTGACCTGTACCTCTAGAATCGTAATCCCCAGATAACAGATTCACGGTGAAATCTCAAAGGAAATTTGGACAGATTAAAAAACTTGTAATAAAGGCGCTCTGTTGAAGCACCTGATCCAGCTTGCAAATGTTAAATTAGTTCTTGCTTCATCGATTATCCTATGGTCCTGGCGGAACGGGAGAAACCAGACAAAAAATTACTGAGTTGGTTCGTGAGAAATGAAGCATCGCCGGAAACATTATACTGATTGGCAAAATGTGGTACCACTGCTAGGTGAAAAATAATCAGAAATGGTGGTACCAGGTGAAAAATAATCAGAAATGGCCAAGATTAAAAAGGAAAGAAAATGGATAGATGCCAGCTAACTATATGATGAAGTATTTAATGTTTGATAAAGATGCTTTTAAATTTCAGAAAGAGAAGATAAAAAACAAATGCATAAGGTCAAATTAACTGATTTCGTCTGCCAGAGACATGAGCAAGCGAGAGAGAGCTATTCCAGGTGCTTGCAAAGTATTATAACCCCCTCCTAGCGTTACCAAACCAGTGCTAGACTGGTTTCGAAGTTTGAACTGCAGTTAACTGATTATCGTGATGATTGTGAAAGCAAAAATAATTTGCATGACCTTTTCCTCGAGTGACAAATAGAAATGTGATCGCATAGAAGTCTTAACCGTACTTCTCCTTACAACCATGCATTGCTACCACAACAACGGTGGCGTTAGAAAAATGGCCGACTATAGAGGGTCAGCCTATCCCGCCAGGGCTGGAAAACGGTAGGCTGTCTATGGTAAAGAAAACGTTTTCCAACAAATTGCCACCCCTTCCCACCAACATTGTTGCAAATGTCTCCCGCTACTTAGGAACAGTGATCACATCAAAGATGATATCACTTTGCTTATGAAAGGCAGCCTACTGGCCTGTGGTACGAGATATACCCTCCCTTTGACTTCATGAATGGGGCAGTTCATATTATCGATAGCCCCTTTAAAGATTACAAGCCCGTTGAACAGCTGTAAAGTGCGGACTGAGCATCACAGAAATTAAGATCAGAGACGGAAATCGAGTAAGGCGATTTGCAAAAGAACAATCTTCTAGGCAGCTTTGAAACCAAATGCCTAAAGTACGTGACAAAACACAACAGCATCAACACCAGAGGCAGAAAACACTACCACCAAGTTCCAAAGCAAAGGAAATATAAATGCATATTTCTCTTTTCCCCCTGGGTGAGGTCAAAACAGGACAGCACGAGACTTTAACTATTGCTGCATTTTCTACCGTTTTCCGGCATAAGCACTGACTCAAAATTCAAAGAGCTCTATCAAAGACATATCTATGCGAATTCTATCTGTAAAGTATTCACTGCTGTTCAAAGTTGCAGCATATTGGCGAAAAACTTATACAACCTCCTGCTCATATTTCAGGACGTAGTGGTGCATTGGCAAACCCCTCAAAAATATTCGCTATTAGCGCAAAGAGAATCACTGCAAAACCAGTGAAAGGACCAAGGGACCCAACACATAAAATATTTAAACAGCGAGGCTACAAACAGTTCCTATTCGAAAAACATTCTAATTTCATAAACTTTTTTAAGTTCCAAGGGAATCAAGGCAGATGTTCTTAGAAGCGTGCTCTTAAAAGATGAATGAATGGGCGATGTGCTAACGATCTTTCTGATAAGACTCGACTTGTAAGTACTGAATGATACGGGCATTACATAGGCCTACCAATAAGGTTTATCAACACCTTTTGAAAACATGAAGCGGGGTTTGAGGGGGGACATCTAGCCGAAAGCTCAGGGAATGGCCTCTTCGTGAGCTAATATTGCCTCTTCAAATTGATTTATTTGAAGGCCCCTACATTAAGGCACTCCTCATTTATGATGACCTGCGAAATAAAAAATTTATGATTTCTTTGCAACATTTCTCATAAGGTTTTATCTAATGTTAGTTATTCTACGAAAGCTTTGGGAAAATGTGTTTACCGTCGTTATAAATTTGCAGCTGTATTTAATATAAGATTAAAATTGAACTATGGGTTTGTCCCAACAGTTGTCATTTTCTCTTGGGCAACAAAGACAATAAGGGACAGAGCACATCACTTTGGCTTAAAACAGGCGCCTAAAAATGAACCCCTGCTGGTAGCAAGAAGCTCTTCTGAACTGAAAACGTGAAATATAAATCCCAGGTCTTAATCTATTTGTTGAAATGACACACAGACATCAACATCTGACACACAAAGATTAACAAATGTGTTGCAACTAACTGAGGGTAAATGAGAACTATTACACCCACAAAACGCTTGAGACAAGAACTCAGCAGCAAAGATCTTGTACTGATTTTAATGCCAAAAACGGATCCATAATAATCTTTCTGTATTAAAGATTTAACTTAGAACACTAAAACCTTTATAAGTATTCTGCATTCTTTGGAAATATTCGGAAGAAATATTAGTAAGTAAGAAAATATTAGCATTTGAGTCATCAAAATTGTTAGAAATGTTAACATTTTAAATGGCAGCTTCTAGAATTTCAATGTTTGAAGAGCAGAAGATCAATTGAGAGATACAGAGTCAGCTTTCAGTGATAATGCTTATGCCCTGTTTTGTGTGAACTGATGTTCACCATGCTTGAACTAGCTCTTAAAAAACAAGTGCACATGTTGATTCCAAAGAATTACTGCAGGAAAGACAACTTGTGTGTTTATCACGCTAGGTTTATAGTGAGTGCATGATCATGCCCAGATCACCTATAAAAGACCTAGGTTATGTTTAGATCATGCCTAGGCCCAGCTGTTGTGTCCTAAAGTATATATTTAAGTGGGGCATGATAGAGGTCCATAATCTGGAAGCCTTTTAGCTGCTGAAAAACTGATTATATAGACTTGTGGCTTTGCATTAATCCTGGGATTATACCTGCACATGCTTAATTCCCTACAAAACTAGACATGCCATTGTGTTGGTCTGTTAGTGAACAGATCTGATGATCACTCTAACCCTATTAGCAAGTATCCCCAGCACTAAACATGCTTTTGAAAATGTGCTTTTGCTATTTGCGTTTCCAAATAGCCTTTCATTCAACCATATTAGTGTCAAAAGTAGTAACATCCAAATAAAAGCCAGAAACATTTTTACTGGGTACACATCACAACCATAATTTACCATACTCAGATAGACAGGTGACCTTGAGTGACAAATTGACAAATTCCAGCAAAACTGTGTCAACACCAGGCAATTAGAATGCATTGCAATGCACCCTAAGGATATTGTGGTCCTATTTCTAAAACCTGGTATGGTATTATGTATACAAATTATAAAATATTTGTACTAAACTGAAATTTTTGGATTTGCATTTATCACGAACAAGAAGCATTTCATGAATACAACACCCTTCAACCTAAACCAGCATATCGCTAATTTGATACTAACATAAGAAAGGTTTTTCATAACAATCATATGCTGCACATCATTTCTTGTGTATCATACAGCATATCACCATGCTGTTTTGCCATGCTATGCTTTGTAATGCTACATAATGCTGCTATGCTGTGCTATGTATAATATTTTGTGTTATGATATGAATTGATTAATCCAAAATGTCTCCCAGCATGGATGCAAAAATTGCTGTCTAGAAAGCATGATATGTTTTCTTAGGCTGCATATGTAGCATTTTGTTACATCTAAAAGGGGGGCATAAAAGTGCCAATGTCATGTCATACAGTTTCCACTTTGTTTTGCTTTGCAATAAAATGATGTTTCATGGTGCAATAATTTCCACAAACTATAACAACTGAAATCACACCATCTATATTCAAACAAAATATTTTTTTGGTTTAGCAAGCCTAAATATCCCAAAAGAATAACAATTTGTATTTCTGGGATATCTCAACCATTAAACATTAACTGAATCAAATGGTGCTTTCAAAACATTTTGACACTCCAGCTGTGTCAGGGGATTTTTGAGTTGATAACAAAAACCACAATGCAAGCTTCATTAGATTAAAGACCATAGCACCTCACCACAAGAATTACACACTGGATGCTAGACCAAACAGCAAGCCTTCATGGCCTCCATTTACACTACCCGCATCAATTCAATCAAATTGTCAAACTTGCAATCAAAAATTAAAAATTTTCAAGTCCAATTGACAAATTCTCAGATAGCTGAGCCTTTTTGACTAGGCTGAAGCTACTAATATCTATCTGGTGTTGAAACAAAGGAACTGAAGTGACTGTAAATTATTAATCAGTACAGACCAAAGAAAGATAAAATAAAATGCAAATACCTGTACTTCTTGATGTGGTGTTGGAAAGGCAGGTAAAGAACCGCCTTTGTACATCATATTTGATGGCAGATTGTTCATACCATGTCTTGGACTTACATTCTAGAAAAAAGAAATTATGACTGCTTAAAAATTTGTTGCAGCAAATTTAATAGTAAAAAAATGTTTCTGCAATAAAAACAAAGCAACAATTCAAATTACTTATCAACTTTGAGTAAAAGTCATTCTACTACATATCAATGTGTGATCTTGTGCTTGACTTTGAATTTGCTAAAAGATATGTGAAAGCGTACTTGAAGGGGAAAGGCAATGATTTGTTAATCCCTGAAAACTCAAATGTTTGTCAGAATTACAACTGTATCTACAAGCACAGAGCAGTTTACTTGCAATTAAGAGTTACAGCAAAGCCCTAGAATCTACAAATGTTGCTTGATAAGGCTCTAGGATCTACAAATCCTATAAACTTAAGAAAATCTCTAGTATCTATGAATGTTCTTCCAAACTATTGTTGAGATGATTAGTGCCTCATGCAATTTGAAATCTGAAATAATTCCATGCTCTCTTGTCCCTAAAAGAGTTCTAGGCTATAAGCAAAAGAAATGATTTGAGACTGAGGTGTATTTCACTAATTGTGTACTATCCCACACAAAAAGATAGGGGTTGGAATAGACTTAGATGCTGCAAACGAGAATACATTAATAAAATGTAGCTCAACAGAAATGAACATAAAGTGCAGATTGGGGAAAAGTTAATATTAATAAGTCATAAACATGCCATTGCTAATTTACACTGCTAGAGTTTTTTCTCAAAATTCCAAATTCCTTAACCATAGAATACTAGATTCCAAATTGGAGATTCATTGTTTGATTAACTACAGTTTTAGGTTAACTAGTATAATTTGACAAATCATATCAGTTGATATGAAAGGGCTCAAATATTTCACAACTATTGCTCAGAAGAAATATGGGACACTTATTCAACACCTGCTTATAGTGCTCAAATAACAGACAAAGTCTCCTGGCAACAACCTAGGCTTCAAGGGTGAATAAAAATTAGGTAAACAGGTCATTGTTTCCAGCGTTGTTTTTTATTTCATAGTTCAGCTTATTGCCAGAACAAACTCTAGTATAAATCCTATGACAAAAAGTCTAGTTTGCGGGTGATTCGAAAACGTTATCCTAATCAAATAACTTGTGTTTACTTCATCTTTGAGCTAAGATTCAGCCTCGAGCTCTTTGTTTTCAAAAACAACAGCTGATTTCGAAACTCTTTTCCTTCTGCACATATTCAACTGATCAGTGTTCCCTTGTGCAACTCAACTCCGTCCTATCTCAATTTACAGACCATATTTACAAGCCGTCTGTTCACGAGCAGTTTAACAATTTGTGTCACCAAACTCGAGATAGAACCTATGCAACAATATAGGCTTGCTTTGAAGACAACGGTTGCATTTTAGGTTATATTTACAAACGATATAAACAAATGAATAATCGGTGTAAATTTTCATCACAAAAAAGTCCATTGCTGGGACCGCAGTTAACTGCGATCCAGGAGCCCCTTACACTAAATTCACAAACAATTGCCGTTAACGGTTTTCTCTACACCACGCACAGTACCATCGAGTTTACAACTTGAAGACAAATATTTGAAATTTGTTCATTTAAAAAGAAATGTTTTGACATGTCACGTTAGCACCCTCGGCCAGTGTTAGTTTATGCTGAGACAACAGTTAACAAAACCCCTTCGGTCTTTTAAATAGTGGTGGAAGATTTGGGGCCTAAATCCCCTTTCTTGGCCGAGAAAGAATTCAATGTAAGGCAATTGTTATGCACAATAAGAAGGATTGTTATTTCCCTTGCAATTGTATATTTAGGCGACGTATATGCCTAATGCACGGCTATAGAAGAGCAGTTACGGGCAACAAACCGAGTGTCTTGCGCTCGCGACCTCTCGCATTATTGAAGCGAAGGCCTCTTCTTGCTCGGCAGCCTTCTGTTTCTGGATAGCAATCTTCTCAGAAAACTTCCTAGGCACTGACATATTTGGTGTGGAATGCATCAGGAAAGGCTTGTGGTTCCCAGACAATTAATTAAAACATAGTGAGGAAAATGAAAGGCAAGTAGAAATCGTCCAACTCTTGCATCTGTGTTCGAAACCAGCTTAAACGAAACATGAACGAGACTGCCGCGACAACGCACAAATGGCTGTTGCAGGAGTAAAACACGGAACGCTGCAAAAATGGGCGGAGCGACCATAAATAGCTTGGAAATTCTTCTACTTTTGAATAGGAACTTCGTTTGAAGACGAGACAAATTGATCAATACTTCTTTCAATAGACTTGCTACCTGCTAGAATATTTTACTTGAATTGTAGTTCATTCCAATGTAGAACATAGCCACATCGAAGCAAAAGATAGGGTGGAACTAGCATGGACAAAAACATCTGATTTAGAGGGAGGCCCAGGAGCTACCTTGGCTTAGGATTTTAAAGATTCGAGTTCGAATACTTGGCTCAAATCGGACGCAGATCGTAAATCATGGGAGGTGGTAGCAGAATACAAGTATGAATTTCCGCAGGATAGGCCTTTAAAATAGTTTTCTAGCGTTTAAGACTCGGTATAAACAGCTGGGTTTTTTATTAGAGCAGTTCCCTTTCTGTGGATACTGACATTAGAAAGAGACGTTTTCCGATTTGCTTCTATGAGAAATACAAGAATTTAAGTGGCATTGTAACAAGAAGTGAATTGGATAGTCCGTTAAATCTTGCACTCTGAGTTGAATTCTTTCCTACCTTCTTAAATGATTGCAGTTGTCTCGGGAAGAGAGCCTTGAGAAACCCCAGGAACTGTTCTATCAGAGGGCTGTAATCCAACGTGGCCAACCAGCATTCATGTCATCTCCAGAAATGATCAATATTTTTGTTGTGATTACGCCCAGTTTCCTTTCACCAAACTGTGTCTATGACCTAGACTTTTACCGATGTTAATTCCCGCCTTTGTCACGAAAGGCTACAAAAGTGGCTGCTATCACAGTTTATCATGCTTTTTTGTAACGCATATTTTTCTTTTTGTGATCTAACCTATCCTTTGAATGGGCAATAATCCATCTAATTGAAGTCTACTCTGACACATGGCTGGAGATAAACCATAAACATGGCAGACAAAACAGTCATATGCAGTCATACAAAACCTCATCCTTCCATTACATTTGCCCCCGCACCCCTTCCTAGCTTCATTTAAACACACTCTTAACTCTGTCAATCCACAGAACAATATTTTGCACTTTCATATATTTAATTTCCAATATACCAGCCCCCGCAATAACATATCTTCACATAGTCATCTTACTTTACTTTACATGCAATTATCTCCAACTTGTTGAATTTTCATCATAAGAATTTCACATATCATGCAAAGTCTTATGATTCATAATGATTCATTCAATAAAAAAAACATCTTAGGTTGGTTGAACTTTGTATGGGTTGAAGTAAAAGTCAGCAACGATGCTTTGTACACTAGAACTGATTCAGGCCAATTTGTTGGTAAAAATTGCTTTGAGGGCTTATACTCACACAAGCAAAGCACTTGATATATATTCACAAAATATAAAATTTCATAATACATTTTACTTCTACATCCTACGGTACTTTACAAAGTCATACATTTTACATTTTATTTTTTTACAAAGTCTACAACACTACAGGGACGGGACCACAGGGAGCAAAAGACTATGCCTACCCTGTGGTCATTTACATAATGAAACCTATAATATGTAACAACTAAACAGAACGATAACGGACACCTACAAATACTATGAATTACTGCTAACTACAAGGACCTGTTTGACATTGGATGTCTCGTTAGCACACGAGAAGGATGCTGCAGAACTAGAACCACGGGCGACGGAACAAAGTCAGCAATTACTGCAGCCACTGATCCTTCTCCAGAGTCCCAATTGCCCAACAAGCAAAACACTTGTTAAGACTGTACAATGAGTATCAAAAAGGGGCCTAATTTTGCCAGGAAGCAGTTTATTTACGTTAAGAAGGGGTTTAATTATATCAATGCTTGAAACAGCTAATTTTTAATATTATTCAATAGTAAGGAATAGCTAGTGAGGAACATAATAAACAGAAGGAATCTGAAATAGAAACAGAGGTAGAAACAGAACCCAGTTAGAAACAGAAATAGTCCAGAGATAGCATTCTACAGAGCACTGTTGTAAGTAGGAATAGAGGATATGTTGGATATCAAACTCAACGGTCCCAATAAAGTATTACATTATTAAAATAATCTTTTTTATTAAGTCTAACTTTTTAGTTTTCAAATATCAAAGTAATGAACATGGTTTTATCTATTAATCCTTTTAAGATTCTTTAGATGGGTGATTAATGCTGATCCTTGCCTAAAATAAAATTCATCAAGCACCTAAATTGCCATTCTCGGCTACATGTGTATCAATTATTGGGACATATTGCCGTAAATGTTGGCTTAAGACCAGAGTCTTAATGGTGTGACAACGATAGGTGCAAGCGACCCTTGCTGGTGCTGAATGGAGGGGGAAGGCGGGAAGACTCTAGTGGCGCCAACCCCTGACCCTCCCAAACCCTCTGCCTTGGTTTCTGAGGAGGCAATAGACTAGCCTGTGCTCCAGACCCTTAACCTGAAGGAAGAGTGTCTGGGGCACAGGCTAGCAATAGACATGATATCTCGGACAATTTTGAGGCTGTCTCTCAAAACGTTTTACATTGAAAACTCCTCAGAAATTAAAAATTCAGCTAAAATTTTAGTACGTATAACTTCAAGACAAATATATTGAGTTGGCCACTCGTTTAATTCTCTAGAAGTGTCAGGTGATATAACCCCTTTTATCAACATCAGGGCTCTAAAATTGAGTCGAGCAGTGAAACAAATCGGGTCTCACTCAGGATCTCTGATCATTGATCCTTCCCATAATTGGCATAAGCAAAAACTGGCACGATGTTGGGACATTGGGAGGAGTCTATTAAGATCAACTATTAAATTGACCTAGAGGAATAAGCCAAGGCATGGATAATCTGTAATCAGGGCCTCCGACGAAGGGGGGGGGGCAGGGGTCCGGGCCATGGCCCCGCACTTTTTTGTAAAACAATAGAGCTTTTCTAAATATCTTTTGTTATGATTGTTAAAATTTTCCTTGGCCCCTCCACTTTTCAACCTGCGTCGGAGTCCTTGGTAATAAGAGGATAATTACCTTGCCCTTTGTCATTGATTCTTCAGTTGGGACAAAGAAATCTTGATGTAAAGTCCAAGAGCGAGATTCAGGTTATTTGAACTTGTACCGAACCTGCAATTACAAATAGTGTCACTACAAATAATGGTCTTATGACATTCACCAAAGGCTGTTTGTTTCGAACACACAAGGGCTTGTCTTAGCCGATAACGGGTACCGGTATCTTTGAGGTTTTTTTATCTTTTAAAAACTTGTAGCAATCCCAGCTTCGTCTGATTACATCGGCTCGAATAAACAAATGAATTCATACCCTGGTCCGGATCTGGTCCTTGCAATACCCATTATTACAGGAGGAACTCGAAACTCGGAACTCAGATTTCACGACGGTAGACAGAGCCAACAATGACCTTGATTTACTTATACATTAAGTCTTACTTATTTTGCATGATCATCTTTCAATTTCCCAGCTCTGTTGAACCTGTGGGTGCCTACCAATTCAAATTTGAAACATTTTTGGTGAAACTTCCATTTCCTGCAGATGCTCCAATTTTCATCATAATCATCATAATAAATAACAATCCTCCTAGACCAACAGGAGAGGCTGTTACAAAAACCAAATGCTATGTCTTAACCCTTACGACTCCCAACGCGGATAAACACAAAGTCATTGTGCCATGCTGTTCCAGATTTTCGCCCCCGGCAAGGTCATTCACCTTTTTGTGGTTCGATTTTGTCTGTTTATGACCTAAGGAGGCTCAGAATCGAATCTGAATTTTTGACTTTGATCTAAACAGAGGTTTAGAAGAAGAGAGTTTAGGGGGCAGGGGTTGAGCCCCCTTGATACTGCGAGGGGCTAGTTTGGGGCCATTTCTCGCGCCCTTAATGTCAATTACTCCTAATCTCGTCACTGCCACAATCCCTTTTGGGGGCAGGGTATATGCATGAAACCCCCGGGAAACGGCACTGTTAATTGCATTTCTGTCCCCACAGACTAATTCCTTCTGGTCTTCAGAAAATAGTTTCATTGCATCATGAAAGGAGACAGGCCTAGATCTTGGGGACTTTCTTTGCTGGAATCAAAAATATGATATTGCAGCATAGGTCGTTTGCTCCCAGATTTTTTTTAGGTTTTAATAACTACAGTTGCATGATGTATATAACTTTAAGGGTAAAAATCGACTCTTGATATCATCTAAGTTAGGTCTCGAACATCAGCTGTAGGCATTGGAATGTGGGATCCTAACCTAAAGGCTTTTGCTTCAACGAACTCGGATAGATAGTGGTCACAGTTATATTAATGGCCTGACCACTTCGACCTATAAACAATGCAAACGATTCATTTCAGGCCTATATCATTTAACACAAGTTCAAGCCTTCGTTAGGCAAATAAGAAAAAAACGATCGTCAAAATATTTCTGTCTTCGCGAAAGTAGCCTGAACATTTAAACGGTTTCGCTGTGACATTATTTCATGATACTTTCACTCCTAGCCGGGATTCGTTTCTCCCCATATCCCCCGACAGTACTATCAGCTTCAAGGTTTTTCAGATTAAATGTGATACAGCATTTAGAGCATCCATACAATTGACGGGTTCACTGTAACATTAAGGTGATCAAATCAGATCTCTAGAAATCAGAAAGATCATAACAGATCATAAATGGTGCTAGGATAATCAGTGATGGCATGTACAACAGTGTGTACGTGCAAGCTCAAGTTACCTACTATACTTGACATTAATCCGCGATTCTTACACAATATAGTTTTCAATGATGCCAGGCATTGTGGAAGGGCCCTTCTTCGACTTGCCAGCTTTTTATCAAATTATTAACCATGCTTTTATAACTACTGGGTAAAAGAGGGGGTCCAGGTCAGTCCTCTTCACAAACGCCCTTTTCAGGAGCCCTGGTATTTCTACAAAACAGGGAGCAAAAAACTCCCATTTTTTTATTCTCCATCTAGCTATTTCGATTTATTTAATCGATTGGTCCTTTATTTCTTGATTCAGTTTCTGTATTTTGTTACAACCCCAGGCCTTTGAACAAAGCAAGTATGCCCAAAACAATCTGCATAACACGTTGATGGAATATGCAAGGTCCGTGAAAAACATCGAAGAAAGGATGCTCGAAACACAGTAGAGCCAGTTGTCTATCTCCTTCTCATTGTGAAAGGGTTGAAATATTGGCTACATCTGCACAACACTTCATAGCCTTTGCCACGCAGCCAGAAGGCCGCGAACTCCAAACGCAGGCAGCCAGTTCCGTAGCTAAGAAGAGTTAGGCCGGGCCGTGTCTCAAACTCCAAGGGGGAAGCTCATTCCACAGTTTAAGATGCGCCCTTTGGTTTAATGGTATTCCTACCATAGGTGATTCTTCATTAAAACCAATAAGATGATAAGCAACAGTAGGGTGAGTAAAAAATAAGCGAAAAACAAGTCTATCAATCTATTTTACTAGGGAGAGGGAAGCCAGCCAAGAGCCTCTGGGCTCAGGGCGATGCAGTACTTAGTATTTGCAGGGGAACCAATTAAAATCCACAAAGGCTCTGGAGACAAATCACTAAAGGATTACAGGAGTTGAACTAAGAAATCATGATGGAATCTCATGTTTTGGAACATGAGCTCGTGGGCTTCTGTGGTCGGGGATTTTGGACCGCATTGTGCGGTGCATACGAGCAGTGTACAAAACGCACTTCTCCATGCTCTAGAATGAAACTTTTGCTGTGTATTCCTGACATCTAGGCTGCATATTCCAGGTTTTAAAACACAGCCGAACGGCAGAGCTATAATTTAGACTGATCTTTGCTTGCAGCAAGTTATCCCTACATTCCCAGTTGCAAGAGATCATAATACGCACAAAAAATGTCCGGTGTTTTTGATGAACCACCCATAAAATTCGTGGCTTATAGAAACTCATATGGTACGATATATGCCAATGAATTCGCGTATATGCTCATAATGAGGGAAGACATACGAGAAACGTTCTATGAATTTCAAATCAATACAACTCAATAAAAATTAACTACTTTTCAATTTTTCAACATAATTTTGAGGAAATAACTTGTCAAAAGCATTTACATCAGCAATAGCTCACAGCGGAGCCGAGGGGTCTCAAGCTAATGGAGCAAAGTGGGAACGGCCCCTTGGCACCCTCTGAGATGATGATCCCCAAACTTTCTTTATTTCGGCTGAAGAGTCTGCCTATTGCATTTACCGCAGGCTTGTTAAAAGTTTCTTCTACAAATGAACTAGCTTTACGTCTATAATTTTAAGTTCTTTTTTACTATTAAACCTGTTAGTCCTTCTCTGAACCGAGGTCTTTATTACTATTAAATTAATTTACATTATCATCTACTTGAAATAGAGTTTTTTTCGAGTTTATTCTAAGCTTCGTTTCGTACGTAGAAACTGCTCTAAGTTTGTAATAGAGCGCAAGGGGTCAGCAGCCAAACATGTAAAGAAACGCTACCTTGATCAACTTGGTTCTGTTGTTAAGCGCCACCAACAGTAACATCATTATATCGGGCTTTGCAATGATGGGGAAATTCTGTTCTGTGTTTTACAGTCCGTGCATCCTTTTCAGCCACCTAGTTGCCTGACCGTTTGGACCAGTAAAATTGGATTGGATCCAACCACCAACGTGCGTCATCCTTGCACGGCCTCTGGACTGAACAAACACTTGGACGATTCAACTCGCGGGCTATGTACTCTCGTCTGGGCGATGGAATGTTTAGTAGATGTAAAGTGGATTTGCGACAATAAAAGTCATCAGTATAAGGTGAAATTGCTTTGAAAGCTGAAAATTAAGTACATGAGATAGAGTCGCACAATTCAATGAATTTCACAATCCGCGCAACTATAAACTTAAAGAAAGACCCATAATTTATCAAAGTAAATTTCAGTATATTTCAATAAATTTCAACTTCCTAAACAGGGTTGGTCCTTGAGACACGTGAAATAACTTTGAGCCATATTAAAAATCTACATTTTGTATATATAATGAAAACGAAGTGTAAACTGTTCTCTTATAGTCTCAATAACAAAAACTGGCAAGGAGAACTCAGGACGAAAGGAAGTGATATAAGAGATCTGATTCATAATGAAGTGCATAAAATCAGCAAGAAGAATCTAGAAAGAAGACTATCTGCAATGGACGAAAAAGAGTAATTGTGATTTTGATATTTTGAACAAAACCATATAGGAAAAAGCGTGGCTATAAGTTTCGACCACGCGTTTGCTAGTTTGGGTAAAAAAAATTTGCAAGGGCATTTAATGCCTGATATTATGATAAGTCAAAATGAAATGTAACAGCTTTGGATGAAAAAGTTATTAGTACACTGAGTAAATGACATAATCAAATATTGCAATCATACTATGGAAACTGTTGCAATGATGAGCCAAACAGGGAAGCAAAGCAAGGAAGAAGAAGAAAGCAAATATAAGAAAAAATAGAAATCTGAAACTTATGCATTGGAAACATCGTAAAAAAAAGCAAAATATCAATTGAATGACACTCTTAAACTGATTTTTTTTTAATTCAGTATTCATAGACTTAACAAAACATCAACTTGTGCATCTGTTTTAAAAGCAACAGATTGAGGAAGATACAGTAGCAAAACAGAATTTCCAAAGTAAACTAGAAAGCCATGGAATTCCGGACAAGGAAATTTTGTGAAAATGTGCATGTGAAATTCTTGACAAGAAGCTCACCTTCAGATTTGGCAGCCATGTTCACCAGCTCCAATGCACTCTGTCCCATTTCTGACTCTTTGCTTCCCATCACCACAATCTTCCTATTTTGCTCCAGTTGTCTGAACATATGTAGCCACCATTGTTCACAAGAAGCAGAATGTTTAAACCCAGCTGCGTTTGATTTTGTAAGAAAGGCAAGGCTGGATTCTCGTCGGTTTCCAATTAATGTATTTTGGTGTAATCAACATGCAACGTTTAATCTAGAACATCTTTGTCTTGTAGACGCTGCAAATTATTTGGGACTTCAATTTCTTCTGCTTCTAAATAATACAGAAATGAAAGAATAAAGATTGAAGAAATTCTCCAAAGAACCAACTCTTCAATATGCCAGCCACAAATGTTATTAATCATTACAACAGAATTTCTGCCTCTGAACAAAAGTTTGCCTCTGTATGAAACTTTTTGACAATGAAGGTCAATAGCATGCTATATAGCCCCTATAAGAAGACTTTCGAGTTCTTTTGATCTTTCTCCTCCTCAATCGCCAAGAGAGATTCTCAAGATAATTCGGTCTGTCTGAAAGAACTTTAAATTAAAGCGTGCAGTATTATTTGAAATGTTTGCCTCATTCCAAATTAATCGCAGAGTGTTCGAGAGGGAGGGGGTGTCGGTCAGGAGGGGGTATTGGTAAGTGAGGGAGGGATATTGGTGAGGGAGGGGTGTTAGTGAGTGAGGGGGTGTTTGTGAAAGAGGGGGTATTGGTGAGGGAGAGGGTTTCGGTGCGGAGGGGGTGTTAGTGAATGAGGGGTTGTTTGTGATAGAGGGGGCTTGGTGAGGGAGAGGGTGTCGGTGACCAGGGGAAGTTCGTGAGTCTTGGGGTATTGGTGACGGAGGGGTGTCGGTGAGTGGGATGATTTGCATAATGCATGATGAAGGGCTTCTTGATATTGTCAGTTTTTTAGCATTAGTCCAATAGAAGTCGATCTATTTATTGGTAGGTACAATGTGAATGAAACTCACGGCATCGTAGCCCTGCCCCCCGGTGAGCCATTGGGAACTGTCTAGGTCCACCTGGAACAAGTAAAAAAGTCGGGGGGGGGGGGCAGCTTGCTGGTCGAACGGGTACTATCGCATTGTGGCAGCAGTAACATATTTAGCGCAGAGAAATAAAAGATGGTTGGGTGGTTTAGGGCAGCCAAAACATTGAATCACTTAATTTTTCATATGTCACTATTTTGTTAATTTTGTAACATGATTTTGCCAAGCCTTTAAAGTCTAAAAATTTAGCTCCACAAGGAAGTATCCAGATTAAAGCAAAACATTAACACACCTTGCAAGGATACCTTACATCCTTCTTAAGAGATGCAGCATAATTGTTTTTGCAAATATTTCTTACAGCAGTCCGAAATTTATTGCACATACGACTGTGTGTCATGTGTCATAAAAGGATGACAGTCTGAAAAGAAAGGCCGAGAAGCAACAGGATCGAGACGCCAGTTGCTGCTCGCTTGACACAGACGCGAGATCATTTGACCCTGAGATTGACTGTTTCTCAATTCCCACGCACAAGACATCAATAAATAATAGATTCAAGCCTACACTTTCAGTTAATGGTCTTTTAAAAGCAGCTGGCCTATCGGATGTCTAAAGGAATGAAGAAGAGCGAAGCTGGCGCTACTAGGCCACGAAGAACACAGATAGCAGGAAATTTGCACAGTTTTGACGGCGAAGTTAGATAAAAATATGGTTAACAAAACTATATGTAAACAAGATAAAAGAATTCTGCTTATAAATTAAAGCAAGAATCTCCATCCACTTCCTTGCTGTCTAACCTAATTTATAAATCTTACTAGGGCCTTGAGACTGGCAGGATGCCGGAGCAAAACCGATGCTCGTCTCAAATTAAAAGAAAATATTTGAACAATAAATAGCCAGTTAGGAGTCCAAAGATACTTGAAAATTAACAGAGGAATAACAAAACATAAAAGAAAATAATCAAAAGCTTGACTTTGTGATTGTGCAACAGATGCTAACTTTGTACAAACGCTATCCCTTTGCATTTCACCTCGTATACGTTCGACGGTCACCCGTGACGTCATAGATGTTTTGGCTTTGATGTTTGGTTTATGTTATGTACATGGAACACTAATACTAAAATCAAGTGGGAAGCAGGGGGGATACTCATGTATATTTAAGATAGGGTGTTCAAGCTCTCTTAGGAGCCATCAGTCTAAAAAATAATTATTTTACATAGAAATTAACCCAAAAATTAACTTTTCTTGTCTTGCTTCCAAAAAAATAAATAAACTCCGCTCAATAGATGATCTCGAGATCATATGCACAGCACAGTAGAAAGTATACTTTATTTATCGAAGGTTCACACTAAACATCTTCTTTTGCATTTTGGCTATAAATCTAAAAAAATTCTCACATTCAAGACCCAAAAAATAATTTAGCATTTCAATAGCCAAAGTGAGTAATTGTATGAATGGCTGCTCCAAAAAAAACTTTCACTTAAATCTGTAGCCTAAGCACCCCTACCCTAATTATACATGTGTACTCCCCCCAGTAGGAATGGTCTGTCAGATGTCATCCGCTTGAAGGGCTGCATCATGCTGGCAGGCCACGGTCAGGCCTCCTAGACGATGAATGATTCAATCAGGTCCACTGACCAACTTATGTGTCCACAGACTGATTCATGGTTTGAGATTCTGATGAGGTAGCTGAGTGACTTACGTTTCACGGTTTGAATTACGTCCACTAATCGACTGATGACTGTTTCTAATCAGGGTCGCTCGGCGATTCATACTCTCAATCAGGGTCACCGAGCAACTTATAATTCGTGATTCTAATCAGGTAATCAGGTAGTTGAGCGATCCACGATTAGTGATCCTAATCACGTCTAATGGTCGACTCATGTCTGTTTCTAATCAGGATCGCTCATGAATGATTTATTATTTCTATCAGTGACTCACGACTCGTGATTCTAATCATGCCCACAGACGGATCCATACCCTTAATCTTAATTGGGTCCATTGAGCGTTTTCCCCTCTCTTAGCCTCCTATTGGGCACCCAGTTTTATGGCATATTAAATTTATCAGTATTTCAATCGAGACAAGTATCTCATTGGTTGAATAAATGACAAAACATATCGAGTGAGAAATCGAGTAATAGATCAGTCAATTTATAACGTTTGAAGCGCAGATACATATATCTATCAATTGAACCCGCCAGCTTCAACCAAGTTATAAATGTGCATTTGAAATTATTAAAAAGAGCTACTTTAGCCGTACACCAGCATTAAAATGGTAGTATATTTCTGTTTAAAATTACAGGATGTCGCTGATTGCGTATAACATTTAGAGTACATAGTTGAGTTCAAAGAGGTTTTTTGATATAGAATATAGAGCTTCATGTATAAAAGTGAATTTATGGCAAAAGGCTGAACGAGACATAAATTTTCTTGGGGAACAAAAGAAATAAAGAAAAACTGCAAAAAGTAAGATTGTAAAATATTCCAAATGCGGATATTCGGAGATTCTGGGCCAGAGATTCGGAGATGAACATGATGGGCTAATCATGAAAATGCAGCAACCAAATTGACAACTTCTGACTCCTGCGATTAGTTAAGAAAAGTCAGTTAGGAATGGCTGAAGGTCACCCGCTTTTCGAATAGATATCCTGGGAAACGCGACGGCGAAAGAGCAAAAGGCGTCTCACGTTATCGAAATGACTGGGTTTTTCATTTAATCTTTCATCAACAAGTGACGAATCATTCAAAAACTTGAGGGTCAAGGAGATCGAGTCTAAAGAAGTCTATCAAGTGGATTAAAAACATTTTTTAAAAATATATTCAACATTGTAACCACGATTTATCTGGTCCATTTGAAGGACACTTTCCAAATAGAAACATTTGAAGGCATGGTCTTTATCAGTTAATTGTGTTTCTCAAGAAGCTGGTCGATTAGCAAACTGTTAGCAGACGAAAATGAGTGCATCCACAAAAAGACAGATAGAGGAACAAAGCTGTATGGTTGTTGTTGCACATGTCTTCTGTACCAATTCCAAGACTTTTTGCCTGCAAGCAGGTACTAAAGACATCGACATGTTGGGGACAGGACAGTAGATGTGAGCTACAGCTGGTATACTTGAAGTAGCATCGATTGCATGGGCATTGAGGCATAAAGGACAACGCAACTGGCTGCAATGGTAGTCTCAGTCTGCTACAGCACAGATCAGAGGATAAAATCGAACAGGACCAACCAAACACACAGGGGTACACATACACAGTGAAAGTGATCGACGATTTGAAGCGATTGCTTTCTGTAGCTCAAATCAACCAGTTCCCCGGGTAAATAAAGCGACAATACTCCAATACCAAATACAAAAATTGTCCATTATTTTAGCCTATACTAGTAAAACTTACACAGAGTGAAAAATACGTCTCTTATGAGCACCAAAATTCACGCCATCGAAAAAGTGACACATGCTACGACCGCGCCACATCAAACAGCAGCCTTCTTCTTTGCCGCTAGCCTTGCCCGGGCAGCTTCGAGTGGCACTAAAGGTTCTTTTGTGACAGTTCCTTTGTATTTCCTTCCGACGAGTTCCACTTCCACCTCTGTGCCTATATCTTGGAAAATGGTCGGGAGGTATGCGTACGCAATGCTTTTGCCAACTTGGTACCCGAACGCGCCCGATGTTGTATTGCCAACGACCTTCAGGACACAATTTGCACATGTGAATTGCTTTGCGTACAATGCACTGCATTTTGACATGCAGCAAGGGTTCTTTGAGCATAAAAATGAGCACGTGAAACATGGCTTAGAAGCAACTCGTTATAGAGCTCAGTTACGAGTGTTTAAATCAACAAGGACTTTCAAGCCTTTATGTGGAGTTGACATCGTATGACCGACAACGGGACCGTAAAATTCAAAACAGAAAATATATCAAGTGACTGGCTACGACAACATGTCACAGAATGGACCTCTATGCATGACTTGTAATGCAGCGATAAAAGTGGGCCTGGGCGTCGGCCACAAAATAGCTAGATGCTATGCGTATAAACACCAGTTCCAGCGGCAGCATCAAGGTGGTGTTCTTGTTGACGTTGTTGATGTTGTTGTTGTTGTCACCGCTTTCATCAAAGACATTACAGGCGTTGATATCAAATGGGTAGAATCAAGATGGCTTACCCTTCCTTCGTACCAAATCGTCTCATTCCCTTCTGCATCTATGTTATCAGTGTCCAATGTTAAACATACCAATCTTTTCGAGAGAAGAGTTTTCCTCTGTTCAACAAGTGCATCTCTCCCGATGAAATTTGCATCCTGTTAAAAGCATGTCAATCATTTATCGTTCAGTATAAGAAGCATTAACAAATAAACCTATAGCATAAACAATAAACAATAAACAAACAAACACTGTTTGTACACTGGTTGGTACACCTTTAAGAGATATCTTAGAAATTAGTATTTCCTTTAACTTGCGTAAAAGTCGCCAACCGGCGTATCTGTTTGATGAAGTTCCAGCTGCTCGTGAAGTTCCGTATTCTCTTAGAAACGTAAATGAATATGATGCAGCTGTCTGCAAAACTGCTCGCTTTTCAAACACATATTTCCAGAATGTGCTCCTTGAATGGAAAGCGTTAGCAAAAGATGTTCGTAAGTCAAATACGTTAGGTGAATTCAAACGCAAGCTGCTCGCAAAGATAAGACCAGATAAGAAACCATTATTTGAAATTTGCGACACACGTGGTGTGAGATGCTTAACTATGCTCCGGTTTAGATTCAGTCCCCTAAGCGAGCACAAGTTTCGGCACAACTTTGAATCTTTGAGTCCTATCTGCACGTGCAATACAGGCATTGAGGTCAATGAGCATTTTCTCCTGCATTGCGTAACGATCTCTTTAATCAGCTTTCTGAAACCCCAGGACTTGATCTTGATAATCTTAACTCTGAGGCCCTATGTGAACTACTCCTTTTATTGGGAATTTTCTTTCAACATTTTTGGGCATTCTGGACTGTCTAATGACAGTTCAGAACTTATCTTTATGACCAATTTCTTCCGACATCTAATGTGAGACAAACTTATTATTGACTATTATAATTCTGTTGAATTGTAAGCACCATCTGCAGTCGGGACCAGATGACTATATGTCCTTCCCCACTGCATGGTGCAAATAATGTAAGTTGTTTTTCTCTTTAGGTTTTGATTGATAAAAAAATGGGTATGCCCAGGAGCAGACTCCAGAAAAATTGAAGGCTCCAAGGCTGGGAGACGGAGGAAGGTTTTTTTTAGCAATTTCAGAAGAAACATACTACCAGGGACATTTTTACAAGTAACATAATCGAGAAAGATTTGATAATTCTATGGAAAGCTCTAAAGAAAACCAATCTTCCCAGGCTATCAATGAATATTCTTCAAAATCCCTACTCGAATATTTACTCAAAAAGTTTCTGAAGCGAATGCCCTGTGGTTCTTTTCCAATCACCAGCTAATTCAATGGTTTTTTATCAGGAGTCAGTAAAAACAAAAAACTCAGTATGCCAAGTGATATCAAAAATTCCTGGAGGAATTCCTAAAACAAAGATTGATGTTTTCCAAGCAAACAAAGCTGCTAACAACCTGAGGTTTATCTGTGATCTGAAAATTTTGAAAAAAGGAAATCCCATTAGTTTATCACTCTCGTTATTATAGTATAGATTTACTGCATAAAAATAGGAAAAAGAAGTATCGTTTTGCATCAATTATCTTAAGAGTAAAGTTAGAAATGAATTAAAATGTACAAATTTTCTTTTGAGGTGTGTTTTACTGCGACACGAAATTAGACTTGGTGTATCAATTGCAGTAATCAGGGCATACCCCTCTGGAGTTCTTGTAAAATAAAATCTTGGTAATGTCAACCTATGTTAGAATGATAATTGCTTTCCAACATTTTCAAATTTATGACTAGTTCTTGGAAATAACACGAGTTGGATAAAGAGGTGGATGACAGAGGCATGATAATAATTTTACTTTGCCACTGTCAATCGGCCAACTGTGCCAATAGTTATTATATGGCTATATAAAATGAAAGCGATTGGGAAAAAAATTTGCTTTGAGTTAATAACGAGGAAGGTTTGAATTATAAAAATGCAGCCGGAGGAAGATAATAACTTTTTCTGGTCTCTACCTAAATGCTGTTATGAACAGTCCTTAGTATATATATATATATATCAAGCAGTAAACAAATGGTATGAGTTTTTTTGTTAAGCCAAAAAACCATTTGGATGGAATTTTTAAGAAGGGTTCAAGCGGCAATTGTGATAGTTGTGGAATTGATCCAGCACTTGTTTTGTGCTGGGTAACGGTTGTTGGGCAAAGAGAAAGACCTGACCCAACCATGCGCTTTGAACCCTCGCGGAGTGTAAAAAACGCCTTTCAACTGAAAAACTCATGAGTTAAATTCAACCTCAAAAAATGGAAAATTAACGCTGTTCAAACTTATTGAGATTTTCAGGTTATAAAAGTTTACAGCTTGAGCTGTTTAATCAATTAATCAGTTAATGTAGAGCTTGCGAGCATCAATTCTCTTTGTAAGAACGAATTTATTTTCGACCACGAAAACAGAGAGCCATTGTACTATGGCTTGCGATAATTTTTGTTTACATACTTCAACTTCAAACCCTTTCTCAAGAATTCATAGATATCATATTGGAAATAAGTTAGACTCTTAGAACAGTTTTTGCACAATTGTTAGACAAAAACACTCAAGTTTTTGGCTGCAGGCCAGACGTGTACCTAATAGAAACAGGCTTAGGATTGACAGTTTATTTGAAAGGAATTGAGGCCTGAAATTTTTGAGCGTATTATCATTCCGATACGGCTTGAGAGATGAAACACAAAAAAGGTTATTACCTTATCGAGTTTAATGAAGAAGTCCAGACCAGCTTCGTATGGACCAACGTCAAGGTTCATCTGAAACAAAGGAGCTTGTTTTAATTTTAGAACATTCAATAACAGTTCATTTCTAATAAGATTCAATGAGACTTAAGGGAGTGCCTAAACAAATAAACACGAAAAGAAAATAATTATGATTAAATCATTAATAACCAGGTCATTAATAGCCTAGGACTCTGTGCTGCTGCGATTAACATCGTCATTTGCAACATAACATCATTTTAGGCCTTCCAATTTTATTGCAGAGACAAAAATAGGGATGCCATGTTTTGATTCAAGTGCAGCATTTTCTATTTTTATTTCAAAATATATGTGATAAAACGCTTGCGGGCGAAGCCAAACAACAGTGCTACGGCCATAGAAAGCGTCGAAATAAGAATGCAAAATTGAAGGATAGGCACCAGTACTGAGAATATGCACAATGTTGAAGAAAAAAGTTTCGAATAGATTTCAGGCGTTTTGTCATTGCTAGAGTTAATAAAATAGTAACTGAATGAATTGGTGCATCAAGTTGGGCTTCAAGTCTGCCTTCTTATAAACAGCGATTAAACTGAAAAAATTTTCAGAGAATTTCTTGGAAAGTCACCCTACTTCGTGGAAGGACGTACCATCTGAACAGGAAGTAATGAAGATGAAAACACGGAGGCTTCTATTCCTACGTTTTCGAGGGGTTTCCGACGATGTTTCTACTGAAAGGATCCGTTTTCAATCCACTCCCTTTTCAAATCATACCCTTTCAATCCACTCCCTTTTCAAATCATACCCTTTCAAATCACCCCCTTTCAAATCACTCCGTTTCAATTCACCCCCATCTCGTTTTCAGATGTCTCCGTTTTGATGCCTGCTAATGAAGATACAAAGCCCAAAATGGAGAAATTCCACTCAGTCTTCGTGCAATGGAAGCCTGGGATTCCATAACGAAGTTATCGCAGACAAACCTCGGCACCCCACAGCCGGAACCCCTTCTCGAGTCTCAGTGAATTCACGGCATATGATCCAAAGTGACCAATGCCAAACTCCTGCCCAGCATCAACTATAGCTTCGTATAACTTGACCGTATCCGTATTTTCAACGTAGAATTCCCAACCTAGTTCACCTAGGACAGAAAATTGCGCATGATTAGATTGCGTCATCAATTCATTAAGACAAAATGCAGAAGATTTCTCATGCACATGCTGTAAAGATCTTTATTAATTTTGTAGCCTAGTTAGAATCTGCACCGTCTTAATCGATGGACAGACATGAGTATCGAACGAGGAAACTTCTTTCATTTAGAGGAACGAACAGGGATCTTCCTTAAAGAAATTTTTGCAAGACATAATCTTAAGAACGTATTATCGTCTTTTGATTCTTTTCCAAAATGCTATTTATGCTTGCATCTGAACAAGATCTTTCATCAAATGAAAGTTATTCTGCTTGCGTATAAACAAGTATTCTCGCTGCTGTTTAATGGGCCTCCACAAAGGAAATGTGAGTTCCACCGAACCTAATTGCTTAAGGTCCGAGGAAATTCATCCTTACTCTATCCTTACTCCTACTGTATTTTTCCTAACTTTTACTGTATTTTTCTAAAGAAATAGATTAATATTTGCAACATCAATTTAAAAAAGGTCTCGTTGCTTTTTTTGTTCGACAAAAAAGATCTCGTTGCTTTTTTTGTTCGGCAAAAAAGGAAAAAATGACAGAAATCGATCGTAGGTAGCTAATGATTGATTAAAAAGCAGCCAATCATACGTATAGCTCGTAATATTCTCTCACACGGTTATTAATCTCCAGCTGGCACTGTGCCAGCTTTGACCGTCATCTAGTGTTAGGATGCGCTGACGAGTGTCAAACGACAAACTCCAAAATCATAGGGAACATTACGTTCCGGTGCTTCACAAAATCAACAAAGGGGAAAGTGAAGCGATGACTATTTACCACAATCTTTCAAACACCATATTCTATTTTATCTTTCATGCCAGAAAGATTTATCACAACTCATAATTCAAAAGCCATTATACACAACTTTTTGTCACCTCTCTCGAAATAGAAACATTTTCCTTCATCTATTGTTGACATTCGGTAAAAAACTCTCCACTTAGCATCGATCTGTACAGAGAACTGACATACTTATCAGTAATAACTGACTAAGAGGAGAATAAAAGTGGGTTAAATTCACGTTAGATGTGATATAAATCATGAGATTGTTGATTACTGAAAGGTATTCGTGATTATTAGCTCAAAACATCTGCACTCACCAGTGTACGACACTCTTAAGGCCAAAACGGGTACCCCTGCTACTTCCAAATGCTTACACTTCATAAATCGAAATGATTTGTTGGAAATATCAGCTGATGTCAACTTTGAAAGGAGGTCTCTTGATAACGGGCCGGCTATCGATAGGCAGGCAAGTTCGTCAGTTCTATTGACTATCTGAACATCTTCAAAATTTCTTGCATGCTCCAACAACCATCTGCAAGGGAATGGCACATGTAGAATTTGACAGCAGCTAGATGATAGCGACTTGTCAAAAGGAAAATACACACGAAGACATCAATACGAAGTATCTCTACGTCAATTCATGAACGAAATACGTAGATTTATCAAGCATTTACAACCAAACGATGAAAATTATCTAGGCACAATTCTATACTAAAGACGACAATGAAGAAATGAATTAGCAAACATTTTGGAAGCATTTCATTTCGAACCCAATTTCCTTTTCACGTACCGTGAAACTCTTTGCCGATACTTTGTTTAAATTTACTGAAAATGTTTGTGAAAAGAGCAAAAGAAACTTTTTTAGTATTTTCAGAATGAGTTATCCAACATTGCCTTTATCTTTGATAACTCCACTTGCATATCCACGTTTATTAAGGCATATGGCAGTCTTTGCACAGAACAGAAAGTAAGCACTACATCGTATCAAAAGCTGGGACAATACCATATTGCCGAGAACCACAATACCTTAAATATGTTTATATACACGCCTTTTTCATAAGGAAGTTCGGCTGAGGCTCTGTACTGAAAATTCCTTATTTGAGCACCAAAAATTCCTTAGCAATTCCTGAACTTTTTGTTCGTTTTTCCTTGAAATAAAACTACTGCAGGAACAAGTAAATATCGACCGTGAGGATGTCAGAAGAATCAAAATAATTACCAAAACAATGATTTTCTAAAAGTACATAGATTCTGAAGTTTCTTTCCGCTATTAAGAAGTAGTGTGTGTTTTATATTTCCTGTTTAGTGCACAGGATTTAACTTTTTAAGTTCCTTAGCAGTCTCCCATCCAGTACTGAGAATTCTTTAAGTTTTCGTCGTGTCGTGTAATGCCTGGCTTCTAAAAAACGCATTTGCGGACTGCCGTCGTTCTCAACAGCGTAAACCTCGCTTTGCACAAAGCAAGCCCTGTCGATTAGGTAGCGCCGGCCTTTGCAAGGATACGGGCATTACACAGATGTTCCAAGGCCCCATACGTTTCTGGATCAAAGGAAACACACCTCTATCCATGGACACCTGAAACAAGCGCTGTGATGGATATAGCTATTGGTACTCTTTATACGTTTTAACTTTAATACGTGTTACAGCTACAGCAGGGTGTAGGGATGAGGCGGCAACCTTTGAGGTTTGTTATGCAAGAATACTCAAGTTCGACATGGTTAACCTCGTTTTTTTCGCCAAGACCACAACATCACCCTGAGCGATCACATGAAATCTTTTATGACACGAAATCTTGTATATCTTTTATCACACGAAAAGTAGCCCGGTTAGCCTCGCTTGCATGTTTTCTAAAAGCTCGCCGGCTTGTGAATCGTTTTTTTAACAACTAAAGATTCCCAGTGCCCCTTTTCCATTTCCTCTATCTCCTTGAAGTGGTAGCAATCTTGGTAATGGAAATATGGCTTCCAGTCGTAATGGAAACCAAAATAGAGCCGTACTGCCAAATGTGTCCTCATTAAGCAATATACGGAACGGCTGCAAGGAACAACTGTGCTAGTGGATTTTTATGAAAAAGTCCCCGAGCAGTGATGATAAAGATTTCCTTGATATTTGGTCAATATTCGCAATGAATAATAATAATAATAATAATAATAATAATAGTAATAATAATAATAGTAATAATGATGATTTCTTTACTTAAGATTGGCTCTTATTGCTAGCTTACCTGCTAATTTAGGCCAACCGAAACTTAAATACAAGATACTAAATTAAATTACAAATGATGGAATACTTTAAATAATATAACGATAAGGGCCTAAATAACCAATTTACAATCTGCACATCTACAACTGCAATAAAAACATAGTGTTGAATTCTGCCTTTGAAGTCGTTGAGTGCCTGGGTCTCTTTTATCGAAGATGGCAATCAAGTCTATACTCAAGGCCATACCTTTTTGGACTGCTGCTTGCCGAATGACGAGTATCTAAACTGTTGTGCGTAGCAGATTAAAGTTAATAAAAAACTAATGTCCTACCGCAAATCATGATATTCAGAGCCACTACCCGTTATCAGGAAATAGTGGTCAGGGCCAACAGTAGATATCGTTATTTCGGCATAGACTTTCCCTTTTGGAGTCAGCAAATGACTGACGTTGACACCGCCAACCTAAGAGGCAACGGAAGACCACTGTGAAGCATCGCTCAGTGGATGAACTCAGTGACTTTATTCATTGCTTCCAGACTATAAGTGGCTCAAGGGAAGCGATGGCCTAGACATGGAATGATTTTATGACGTTCCCAGCAATGCATTCGGGGGAGAGAAACCGAAATGTGAAATATTTACAAAAAGTCGGATCTCAAAGCCGGGTGCAAACTGAGATGAAATTTGAGTCAGCTTTGACGCACACAGTTGACAATGCAAGCTTAGTTTGTAGCATGCCTGGTCTACCTATACGAATTAAAATTGACAAGGCGATTGCGATTAAAAAGGCCTACCTTACCTCAAAAAGTTCCTTAGGCCATCATTAGACAGAATACGTAAATGCATGACAATTGTACAGTCGAATGTATGGCCATGTACTTGTTTATTTTCATTGTACTTTGTAAATAATTGACAAATTCCCAAGTAAATTTGATCGACGTTTTGGAATAACTAACACAAGGAACTAAACCAAACAAGAAGACGGTTTCTCTCAATATGTACTACTACTCTTACTTAGAACATATAATCAAATTCTTTCCAACAAACTTAATGAGAATTCCATCCATTTTCGGGCAACATCGACATTTCAATGCATGGAATCTATGAATCTAGATCTTTGCCAATAAAACGCTGCTCGTAAGAGCACTTCAAACCATTGAAAAGCATATCAAAAAGTTCCAACATGTGCAAATGCGTTGTTTTTGTTGATTTTGTATGATTCTAAATCGATTTCAGTGATTTGCGACGTACACACACTCAAGCTTATTGTCTCCTATTCAGAGCTACGGGCCCCGTGGGATTCAAAACCCCAGAGGCATAAAAAATTTGATCGCGGCACCTTACCGGGGGGAGCTTGTTCGCGACTATGTAATCTAAGAACTTTGTGGAATCCTTTCCTTTGACATCGATTTTAGCAAAGGCAGAGAGGTCTCCAATGCCAACGCCCTTTAAAATCAGCTCACATTCCCTACCAACTGGCTCAAACCAGTTTGTCCTGTAATAACTCGGTTTGTACCCAGCTTCATCGCCTGGCATCTGGTACCAATGTGGCACCTCCCATCCGTTGTGGAACCCCATTTCAGCACCAGCCTTCAGGGTGTGCTGCAAAAAAAGAACTGATTCAATTCACATGGAAATGAAACACAGATTGACCTAAAGTACCAATCTCTTTCAAAATATTGGCCTTTGGAAGTTCGCCTCTGTAACAGACTCATTTCAGCAAGTGATAACATGTTCACAATAGATCAACTTATTCATAAATTTAAACCAATTTCTTGTGAGTAGCATTCTCTTAGCTATTTGGAGGTTACAGGTTTTCATCTGTGGTGAATCCGGGGACAGTTTACGTTTCAAATGTGTTTCAACGTGCAACATGCGGGGATAGCTACGTTGGGTTCCACTTTCAATCCAACGATCACCAATAACCGGTTCTATGTTGCTCTAAGAATAAATTCGTCATCCCATCCAAGATTACACAGGGGTGTAGAGCTCCGCCTTGGTGGCATTCAGCCCTAGATGATAAATGACAAACGGTAGTCTTCATTACTTGTCAACTGCTGATAAAACAAAAAGTGACGTCAGAGCGCCGTGAGCACCTCATAAACAGGACTAGTTCGTTGCGGCCTCCCTGCAAACCGTTCTTCCTTTGGGTACCCTTGGAGATTGTTGAAGCCGTACGACTCCCGGCATTTCTCCAGCACGAACTTCTTGTTCGTCCATTTCCCATAACGCCCCGGATCGAATTCGTTCAGATCAAAAGGAGGCTCGCCATCAATAATCCAGTCAGCGAGGTACTTCCCAACACCACCTGAATAAAAAAAATGGCCTGGCTGCGAACATCCATTAGATTATAGAACATATTATTACAGGTTAGTCAACACAAATCGAAAATCACCACAACCAAACAAAAATACCCTTACATGCTTCTACTAATTAGAATTATTAGAATATACAACGCAACTTTATTAGCAGGATATAGCAGGCTCCAAATACAACGTCGTGTGATGTTTTGAGTTGTAAACGAGGTAGCAAAGTTTTAGATGGTTGGTAAGTCATCAGAACGAGACATACACAGAGCTAAAGGTACGCGGAGGCTTAACGTAGCCAGATTCAGGCTTGTTTGAAGAATGTAAAGAAAATACAATGGAACATTATCAATTAGCGAAAAATGAAATGTTTTTGGAGAGTAAACCCTGTATTTTGTAACAAAGTGAAGAACAAGATGGCTTTGATTAAAATCAAGGATTCTAATTGGCTAGATTGATAGCAGAGATATAGAAAACCAGTGTTGTTATCGATTGAACAGGCCAAATTGGAGGGTAATTAGGGGACAAACTAGAGGGCGAAATAGCGGGCCGGGTCACTTAGGGGTACCTGCATGAGCTATGCCGTAGCCGAAACCGATGGCCAGCCAGTAGTTGTGTACTTCTGGGAACGGACCGACCATGGGGAGAATGTCCGGTGTGTACGTGATTGGTCCGGAAACGACACTTCCAATGTCCGCAGTTTTCAAGCACGGAAATCTGTTCATGGCAAAGTTCACGTTGTCCATTATTCGATCGAGATCGCTTTCAAATAGTTCTTTTCCAAATCCATCAGGAACACCATCCCACCTAAAAATGAAGTAGGGTTTTGTCTCTGTTATAGGCACTTTTGATTGTCATAGATACTCGCCCCTTTTGATTATATGCCCGATGGGGATTGTCCACTAACCAAAGACATGTCAGAGACAACCATTGCAACATTTTGCCAATTAGCCACAGTGGTTCTCTTGCGATAGTCTCACGCGTCACCTTACATCTTGCACGTCAACTTAGTCGAAGGCCTTTAAGGAAATACGCTTGGGGCTACAACAGTATCTCAGTATCTAATGGGATACCTCAATCAGGGGCTGTAACCTTTTGATTACGACCTATATTAAAATCAGCTCAGGTATCCCTAAAGCCCACTGGGTCGCGAAATATCATAGCTCAGTGGTAAACTGTAGCCTGGAACTCAGCGATCAGCACCTGTTTACTTCCATCAAGAATGACAAACTAATTACCTTCTGTTAAGGATTTATAGAACGGGGAAAAAACCCACCATTCCTCTTGCAGTCTCATTTTCGGTCCCTCTTCGTATGGCCCGAAAAGCAAACCATCCCTTTCCATCCTGAGGTAATAGGACCCTTCCAAATCTCGTATGACTGGAATCTCGTGTTTCAGCTCTTTTACTTCAGGAATCGTCGTTGTGACAACATACTGATGATGGATCGGTGTAATGGGATGTTCCGCTCCAACCAGTCTTCCTAGCTCTTGTCCCCAGAATCCTGGAACCACAAAACAGACAGTATAATAAGTTATCAACTCAAAATTATTGACGAACAACAAGAATGATATGTTATAATAAAAACGTGGAGTTCAATTAAGAAAGCTTTCAAGAGAGGGTAATTACCTTTAGCTGCGTGAAATGGATAACGCTTACAAAGCTAAATTGAATTATGCTGGGAAAAGGACAGCTATTCCACTATCAATGCTACTGTTGTGGCTGAAAGAATTACTTTCAAAATTCGTACAGTGAAATAAGACAATTTAGTGCAGTAATGAAGTGATGAAACGATACAGATACTTAATTTATTTAAGAAGCAAACAAACAGATCAACTCTATGCGTTTCACAAATCAACTAAAATCCAAATAGCGTGGGGGGATTGGTGGGCGTTGTTCGTCTTAAAAGGGAAGACCTCCTTCTGTTACAAGCAGCTTCTCCAAAGGCTTTAAAACTGACCTGCAGCATTAATGATCCGGTTAGCCTTTATTGTTCCATGAGGGGTCTCTACCTCCCATTTGCCATTCTCTAACTGATTCAGCTTTGAAACAGGCGCAGGCATGTAGATCTCTGCTCCATGCATCCTGGCGCCTATTGCGAGTGCCTGTGTCAACGAATAAGGGTCAATATGTCCATCACCTGAAAATTGAGTTCACTTCTTAAGAAGGAGTCTATTTACGATTAGTACTGAATCTATGAATCTTCAATAAAGGCGCCTTTCTAATGCTTTAAATTTCATACACTCTTTCATTCAATTGTCAGTATTTGCAAAATGAAGTCTTTCTTAGAGGATACAATGTGCTGTGTTTCTTATCAATGATACTTTAACACGTATATTTAATCAAAACAATTATCACATACGGGTTGAGCATTTCTTGCACAGAACCTACAATTGGGACCCCCCACTTTTTTACGATCTATTTAAGGGCAATATAGAATATGTTATAAATGTCGATAGGGGTTTTCAGTAGGACCAGAATCGCGACGAAGTGCTTTTATTGACAAAAATAATACTATAAAGAATACTAACATTATGGTTTATCCTCAGGGGCGGATCCAGAGCGAAATGTGACGTTCTCACCCAACGAAGGGGCGAAAATTTTTCGGGCCACTCCTAGTTTAATCCTCGGGCACGCCCTTTCACCAAGCAAACTTTGATTTCTTCCAGAAACTCTATTATATCGATTTCTCATGCAACTATCCGAAGGTAGGAAATCGTTTTTCGCGCGCCTTTCGTTTTTTGAGTTTGCTCAATTGAATTGAATGTTCCAGTGAGAACTCCCGAGTTCTCACCGAGATATTGGCTTTACTTTTTCAAGGAATAGTAAGGTCACTGTTTCTCACATCCTACGTCAGAGTTTCTCACCAGAAACAAAAGAAGACCAAATTTGATTATTTTTTTCGACTCGCGCACGAAAATAATTTATTTTCGAGTTCTCACCAATTCATTGGTTTAAAGCCTGAAATACACGATCAGTTTTTAACTGACAGTTTTCAGTCTTCAGTCAAAAACTGATCGTGTATTTAGCAAAAACTGATAAAAACTGATGCTTTAATGACCTTCAGTTTTTGACTGAAGAAGTTGAACACGTCCAACTTCGTCAGTTTTTGACTGATGGAATTTCTATTCATTGATGTAGACTCCATTGTTTAAAGCTGGCGCCCCTATAATCCCCTTGCGCAAGATTGCCAAATACCTTACAGTGGCTGCTAGTTGAATACTTGCAGGGATAGAATCACGCATATTTGTGTCGTATTTTGAAATGTTCACCTTAATCAGCTCCAACAACTCGTCAAAATTTTCAGGCGTCATTCTCAGAAATTTTCAATACTCTCCTTCATCCTCCGATCTTAACTCTTGTAGAAGAGTGTCGTAAACACAGAGGTTAGTTCTCCTACTCAACCATGGCTTTACCCAAACAGACATTGCTTTCTTTTTTCGATATTTTCGCCTTTTTTGACGACCAGAGCCGCAGCCAGAACAACAGCAGTTGTTTCTTGATCAAGCTCCATTGTAAAAAAAGCTGATCTAATCAAAACGTGAAACTGAAGACTGTCAGTCAAAAACTGATAAAAACTGATCGTGTATGAAGGACATCAGTTTTTGAAAAACTGAAAACTGTCAGTCAAAAAACTGATAAAAACTGATCGTGTATGAAGGACATCAGTTTTTGAAAAACTGAAAACTGTCAGTCAAAAAACTGATAAAAACTGATCGTGTATTTCAGGCTTAAAACCAAAATTCTGCACTTTCATTGGCTGACAAAACAACCTCTAAATTTATTCCAAAGATGAAACAATGTTCCAGAACAAGGAGAATTTAAATCTCTAATTGTTTTGAATCATGCTCCTCCGCATTGATTGAGTCTATGTAACCTTAAGCCCCGGCAAAACATTGCTCACTTGTTCAGTGTGTAGACATTCAGAAAATTTTGGTGGTGGCAAAACGACTGAACATTGTCCAGTGAACTTTTACACTGTGGAAGAATGCGCGCGGGAAAACTAGCTACAAAACCTGCCAGGCTCGTAAAAATCGCCGTACTCGTGCTCTCTGCCATCGCTTTCCTCATCGGAATTAAAGTTAATATCTTCAGAAGACTCGTCGTTACCAATGAAATGCCTTTTCCTGCCCTTCGTCGAATTGAAGTTTAATGTTGATTCCATTTCTTCCCACGGTGTTTAAAGCTTGTTGAAGATTTGAATAATGGAAATAAATTCGCGCCAAATCCAATCCATTACATTCATTGCGCGCGCGCGAACTGGACAATGTTCAGTAGAGTGGCAAAACGACTGAACATTTCTCTACAACATCTATGAACAAAAGAACTTTAATCCTGTCCTCTGAACATTTTTGATTACCTTCAAAATCGACGGAACAACACTCAACATCACTGAACAAGACTGGACAAGGTGGCAAAACGACGCAACATTTACGCTGGACATTTGTCCAGTGCATGTTCAGTGAAAATGTCCAGTCGTTTTGCCGGGGTTTTATGATGACTCTGTCTGCAACTCGGAGACAAACAAGGAAGTCAATAGTTGTCTTAGAAGTTAAATTGAATATTTTAACCTTGTTTTTTGCAATTTCATTTTGGAGAAAAATGACGTTCTCACGTGAGAACACCTGGATCCGCCCCTGATCCTTACCTGGTGTAAAGAGACCACCAAGGACGTCGCTGCAGTTCATGATGGGAAGCATTTCTTGGATTTTCTCAGGAGACAGGAAATTCATGGGAGACTGGTGCCAGCCTTGCCTCTGCATTTGGTACCTTGCTTCATCGACTCTGCCAGGAGTGGTCAACAGTCTAAGACTGCCTGGACGATGGAAGCCAACTTGCTGTAATAGAGCGAATCAACCAAATCAAGCACCTTATAATCAATTTGGAGTAAGCACCATAAATAGTCCATGTCTAATAAAAAACTGGCAGGATAATGGCCATTTTCACGCCGAATCTTTGAAAACACGAAAAAGTCCATCATAGGATGACACGGATTGCAGAAATCAACGTTTTCAGCACAAATTGTACCTTTAGCAAAAGGAAAATCGACGCTATCAAATGACACAAACTGAATAAAATAGAGCAGTTTTCAAGAGAACTTGAAGGGTTTAAGATTTGGAGGGATTGGGATGTGGCAAGTATTAGCATTGGTTCAAAAAGCATACTAATTGCCATGGAAAACGAGTTATTTGCCTTGAGGAAAGTGCATCGGGGAATACATATTTGCATGACGATGATTCGTCTTTTTCATCATTTCCGCAAAAACCTGATTTAATATCACTGGAAGCCTTTTGGAAATCTTATTTCCTGTTTCAAGTTTTCCTGGAAGCGTTTTGAGCTGTTGGTTTCTCCGCAGACTGTTAAACAAGTGGTCCAATACTTTAATGACCGGTAACAATTGCAGCTTTTTAAGAAAGTGCAAGGTTGCCAAAGCATGTCGTTTATGAAAATTAGATGCTCTTGCATTCTGTAAAAACAAAAAACCATAACAAGCAGTGAGGTAGCAGAATCAAAGGCCGCCTTGTCAAAGAAATTATATTTTCAACGAAGCTTGGCAACTAGAAAGAGATCTTTATGTGAGGAAATCCTATTTGGGAATAAAGGTTTGAAGTCTGATCTATTTTGATACTTCTGTGTTGGTAATCAAAAGCTAGCAATTAAGAAGAAAATATTTTTTCACTTCCATTCTTTCTTTTTTACTGTAACATTTCTATTGAAATAAAGGCGAATTTTTAATTTTTCATAAGTACTTCAAATTACAAAATGATGCCCTACAAAATTAGCACTCTGACTCCCTAAAAACAAAGAGTCGAAATTTTGGGTAAAAAGAAGGGATGAATACAAATAGCCCTAAGAAGAAATCCAGAAACTTTTCATACATAAATGATCTGCATAACTAAGAGAAAAAGTGTAATAAATTTCACTGTTATTGGGCAGTAGAAGGAGTCATCCATTTGGCACCATAAGACGTTCTACCCCATCAAAATTGAACATACCTGACCAGTTTCTGCTTCAAGTTGAGCATAAAGATTTATGCCGTAGTAGTGTATCTTTTTTGTGTTGATTCCAGGGTGATAGAGAGTCACAAGACCAGCCTAGGCGAGCAAACATAGCTGCTTGGAACAAGTAAAGGTAATAAGAATTAACTTTCCTTGTCAGCATAACTGCAAAATCTTGATTCTGTAGTATAACTAAAGCATAAACTATACACAATTTCAAACATTTGTGTACTGTGAAGACTAAAAAATTGCAGTTTAAATGTGTAGAAGAACTAAATCTCACTCAAGCTTTGTGAACCATCAAGGTCTGTAGCAGCATGAACCAATGTTTAAAGAAGCTTTTTATAATATTTTGGTGTAACACAAAGTAGCCTTCAAGCAAACGAGATGGATATGAAAGTAGACTCACAGCATGCCATGTTGATCCTGCAGTCAATTCAGTTTTCTCTAGTAATACAACATCTTTTTGCCCCTGCTTGGCAAGGTGGTATGCAATACTTGTGCCAACGCATCCCCCACCTATAATTACAGTGTCAGCAGTTTCTTTCAGCTTCTTATTGAGCCTAAGTTTACTACTGAAACAAAGAAATGTGTCCATATAGTTTAGGTCTTAAAATTCAAAACAGGGAGTAATGGGCACATCTGAAAAAGAAGTAATGCATTCTAAAATATCTAAGTCCATTTGACTGGAGATATGCAAGAATTGACTGGCAAAAAACATGTTAAAGAAATTCATAACCTTCATGTGTAAGAATAGAGTGTTTACAGAGCAAAAAAAGGTATATCATGCTATCCACACAAAAAACCAATATCCTTCATATTTCGTAAAGCCAACTCAATTCCATATTTGCATGTAACCATAGAGTCCAGAAAAAGGTATAACCTTCCTCTGGCTGCAATTTTTGTAATTCAAACTTCCTCATTACCACTTCACAAAAAAATTTGTTTTACAATGACTTTCATTGTTTATAATAAAGATTACTAATAAACCTTCATCAAATATGACATAAACAGGCAAAGCTTTCCTCTGGCTCCCAGCCATGGAGCCATCAATTTTTCTGGAGTCTGAACAAAATTAACATAGTATTTGGATGCTAAATTGCAAATTTTGAAATTTCTGGATTGCTGGTAAACACCTCACTTTCAAATAACTGACAATACAGTTTGCCTTATGCCATATAAAGACGATATTCATAAGTGAATCAAAGATGTATGTTGCACCAAGCCTAAGTTGGAAATTGTGCCCCTTACCAAACTTATCACTTCATCACCGTTTACTGATGTTAATATAAAGTCTGCAGGAATGGAATGCTTGCAATGCTATATATATATATCTCTATTGCTGGAAAACTTTGCTCAAACATAAAAGAGGAAAATGAGGAAAGGAGAGCAACAGCAGCCCTAACTATGCAGATTCTCTTACAATACCTTGTTTAATATCTACCAATGAAAATGATAGCTTGTGATAGATTGATAGCATACTTTATATTCCAGCCATACCGCTATCAATTTAGACTTACTAGGAGATTTTCTTTACAAATCATAAATGTGAGCTAAAGAAGCCATTTAGAGGCATGCCTTCCCGAATTTCAGAAATTTTGTAAACATTTAAAAAATAATTTCATTAAAAGGTTGTTACATGCAAAGATGATTAAATTAAAAGCTCTTATGCTAGAATGATTTAGCCTTAATTTGGCTTACCTAATTTTTAGTGTAGCTATAATTTTGGCTAGGTTTGGAAAGGAGAACAAGGTAGAGAATTCTGCTTTCAAGTAAAATAACTGTTTTGAATACATTTTATTCATTTCAGGTTATAAAGTTCAAATGCAGTATATTCTTGTGCAGGTGAGCGGTAGAAAGCTCTAGATTTTTCTGGTGTTTTATGATAAAAACAGAATCAAAGAACGGGGGGTTACACAACTAAAACCACAGGAATCGCAATCACTACGCAATATTTTCTAACGATTCAGATCAAAGTTGATAAGTATAGAGTAGATAACCCTGGGCTCCAAAAGGCATTAACCCGCAATTGTTTCAACTTTTGAACACCTCCAATAAGCGTGACAATACTTGTGCACGCAAATGATGCACGTGTGCAAAAAGGGGGTCCACATCTGCGGATTGCAATAAATCTTGTGTGGCACATACCTAGAATCCGCTCTGTCCACTGAGCTTGAAGACAATGACTTTGCTAGATTTTGAAAAATTCTTGGTCTGAATGTTTTTAATTTAGCATACTCCCTCGAGGTTCGTAGGAAAACCGCCATTCCTGGTGAGCAAACAGGGGTTGTTTTGATTATCAATACTGGAAGGCATAGACCCTGACAGAACGCCTGGCCAATGGGCATTCGCAGCCTAGATCACGTGAAAGAGCCAGAGCCCCGCAGAGTACAGAGCAGATCCAGAAAAACCAGTTTTACTCAGACCCACTGTAGACCAATGGACACGGGTGTGTCTGCTGCACTGGTCGGCTGATAACAATTTGCTTAGGCCGTCGACAAAGTAATGAAAATACATAACTGCTTTCGCATCGTGACTTCGAAATAGTTGTTTGGCACTGTAGTGCAGATTGAAATGATTCAAGCTCGTGTTATGCAAATGTTAAGGAAAGGAAAAAGAAATATGCTTAGTCCAAGTAAGCTCAAACTCAAATTTTTTTGTCAGCGAAAATATACAAATATTTAATTACAATATACCAAACATTCAAAGTTGAAATGCAAAAATTAGCAATTTCAAAAATTAGTTAATTAAATACATCAGATGCATTAGTTTTGTTATGCCGAAGAAATTCGTTAAAGCGTAGTTTACACGAGCAAGTTTTCTATGACAATTTTTAAATGACAAATTTTTTTTGCTCGTGTAGATGAGGTCAATTTGAGCTCATATGACAATTTTTCATATGTCAGGAAACGATGGCCTAAAATCACAGGGGATCTTTTAACATACAAACTAGTGGGGAAAATCCCCACCAGGCCCATTAATTTCCCCACTAGTTGGCCCATGATTCCCCACTAGCAAGTGCCCTTTTGTTGAAAATTGTTTTAAACACCAATTTGACTTATCTCCAATTACTGTTCGTTGTGTCGTTGTCGTGTTATATGTGTCAAATTATTCGTTATTTCTTTGGTCTTATTGCTGTCAACTAATCTCTGTTTGACGTTCTTGCATTACACCAAGGCCAGGCATTGCTTGCGTCATTGATCTCCAAACATGCCAAGGTCTGAACGCTCGTTAAAAAGAAAGCAGAAAGAAGCTCAAGAAATTGCTTCAAAATGAAGAAAATTAACAAATTTTTATGGATCAAAATTAAAAACGGACTACAAAGGTACAGAAGAGAAAGAAATAGGAGCCTCCAGCCATCCAGATTCACCTCAAGCGGAAGAAATTGAAAGCCAAGATATTAACAACCCGCAGCAATCAACACACACTGTTCAAACACAAAAAACAGCCAGTGTATTTTTTTACCACGGGATTAAGCTGGATCTTAAGTTCATTATTGAAAGTTTTCCAGAACTGCAAAGCTATACAGCAAAGAAGAATGGGGAAAAACGTCTTCATGTTGTTTGCAATTTATGCGAAGAATATTTGGACGTGGCAAAGAAATACTCGCGAAATGGAAAAATTGGAATTGCAAATGGGGTCAGAGCAGATGATGAAGAACGACTCAAACTAATAATTGATCATGTATTTTCAGAAATGCACAAAGCAACGAGAAATCAGAAGCAATTGGAGCTGATGTGGGAAGAGAAAAGTGCTAATCATCCATGGTTGAACGGTTTAAAAAAAGCCAACACCAATGTAGTTAAATTTTTGGTAAACATGGCATTTGATTTATACAATGACTGTCTTTGTGAAACTATTTCTGCTCACTCATGGCCAGCAAGGTCTTTAACAACGCTTGCAGCCACTTGACTCATATCCCTTATGGAAGATGAAGGTCCAGATGCAGTTCTACCAGAGTTCAAACCAACAAATGCTGAGTTACACTACAGGGATCCAATGTGCTACAGATATATGTTGTCTTCAGTTCAAGCCATTGAACTGCAGAAAGTAAAAAAAATGTTTCTGGTATGCATAGTCTACAGCATTCAAATAGATGGCAGCGTCAGTAAGCACATGGGAGATCACAAGTTTGTCAGTAGTACAATGTCAATGACAAATGGCGACAGGATTACAGTTTTTATGGTGATGCACTCTCCAAAAGAAAGAGGGGCCCATGGCTTGCTGGAGACTGTGAATCAAGCTTTAAAGGTATGTGAGGCAAATGAAGATAAATTAGTCGGAATAACAACGGATGGGGAAGCTGCAAATACTGGGCGAAATGCCGGGCTTTGGAAGCTTCTCGGTGACCAGTTGGAAAGGAACATTTTACATTCTGGTGCTGTGCCCATCGTTCAGATCTTGCAACCGAGGCAATTATCAATTCTGTCCCAGAGCTAAGGATTTGGAAGTCTTCACTGATTGGTGTTGCTACATATTTTTGTACATCAACTTCAAAAAAGAAAATGCTGGAGAAAGCAGCTATTGAGATGAAGCAATTTCCACGGCATCATGACGTACAGTTTGCTCAACATTTCCTCTCACTAATAGATGCTGTTCTTACGAACATCAAAGCATGTAAACAAGTTTGGGGAGAAATTACAAGAAATGGAGACCGCAAAGATAAGAGGGAGGCTTCAGGATATCTGAATACGTGGAACGAAAGACAGATTTGGCTCACAGCACTAATGGGTGATATATTCGAGGTTTTCACAAGCTTAGAGAAGCAAATGCAACGGGATGATCTTCTGCTTCCAGATATATTCACTTGTTCTAGCATGACACAAAGGAAACTTGATTTGTTGAGCGGCACACCCTACCCAGGAAAAACCATGGGAAAACATCCAAACACAGAGAGCAAGACAAACGCACAACACTTTGGTGCCAACTAACAGACGAAATGAATCTGCAATTCGCATTGAAATAACATCTTCAGCGAAAAATTTTCTAAGTGAGCGTCTGCACCCAGAGCAAGAAGAAATTTTGTTGAGTATGAACGAATTGTTGAGTGCAAGTACCCTGGGGAAATTTGTGGAAAAAGGAATAGGGATGACCCAGAGGCTTTTTCCAGGGGAAAAGGATCGCTTTGCAGATGAATGTTGTGAACAGTGGGACAAAATCGAAAAAGAAAGCTCTTGCCTATTACAGATGGCACCGTTCAAAAAGTGCTAGCTGCTATTGGAAGTATGTCACCACATTCCATGCAAACCGAGAGGATTGTGTCTCATCATAACATCATTGTTGAAGATTCAAGAACAAACATGACTGAAGACACAATCAACGCCAGACTGCTTATTGCCATAAACGGTGTTGGAACAGCTCATTATGATCCACGGCCAGATGTTGCCCATTTTCTTTCAGCGCGTGAGCGACGAAACCTATACTCGTCCCTTTACTTTTGTTCTCATCGCTAGGCAAGTTGGCTGCAGTAAGTCAGGTGCATATAAAATTTGGAAAAATTTTTAAAAGACCGATTCCATCGCCAATCAGCCAAAGGAAGGCCGTCCACAAAAATTTTCGGAAAGAGGGGAGAGAGCCATTTGTCGTGTTGCTCGCCAGTTACGTTTCGCAACTTTAGGGGAAATAAAGTCAACCTTGTCTGAACAATTCCCGACAGAAAACCCGTCAAAATGTTTGGTAAGAAAAACTTTAAAAAAGTTCGGATTGAAAAGTTATGTGAGAAAGAAAAGACCGTTCATTTCGAAAAAAAACAGATCTTACTGGGTAAAATGGACGACGGCATTGCTTGAATGGCCATTGACCCATTGGGAGGATGTAATTTTTTCTGATGAAAGCCGGTTTTGTCTACATGATGACTAGGGAGTGTTTCGAGTCTGGAGTACAACTTGTGAGGCAGATAACCCTAAATATTTCCGGCCAACAATTGTCAACACAGCTTCTGTGATGGTCTGGGGTTGCATTGGGCCTAGCGGCGTAGGAAAGCTTGCCGTCTGTGAACGACCCATAAACTTTGCTTATTACCAGGAGATTTTGAGAGAAAATCTCAAAAAGAGTGTGAAAATGATTTATTGGAACAAACAATCCCCTTTTATTTTCCAACAAGACAATGCTCCAAGTCAATCATCCATTGCTACCAAGCAATATTTCAAGCGCAAGGGCATTTTGGTTCAGCCATGGCCATCTCAAAGCCCAGACTTTAAAATCGAGAACGTCTGGCAAAATATGTAAACTGCATTAAATAAAGACATTCCAAGAACCAAAGCTGAACTTGTTGAAAAGATTTTCAAGATCTGGTACTCCATCCCGCCGGAATTCATTTAGAAACTTTATGCATCCATCCCGAAAAGATTACGTGCAGTTGCAAAGAATGGAGGCTACGCAACAAAATTTTGAAAAAAGACCAGAAAATTTTGCAATTTCAAATAAATTTTATGTTAATTAATTAAAATAATGTTGCCACTTTTTATTGAATCATGATACGGTCGGTTGCTTTTTACCCCTCCTGCACAGCTCGCAGCCGCCATTGCATGTTTCATAGGCCATCGTTTCCATATTTTTGCGACCCCAGTGTATATAACAGTGAGAGAAAAATTTAAAGAAAGTAGGATAAATTACAAGTAAAGGGGATTAAGACGAAAAGGGAATAAATATAGAAAAACAAATGTCAATAAATATATTGACAAACATAAGGCTGGTCAATTTCACTGGTTAGGCTGTTAGGGGGTAGATTTGGGATATATTGAGCAATTTATAGTTTCAAATCACTCCCAAACGGCTGTATTATCTTCCTAACTCTTTCAAGGTTTTGAAAAGATCTTTCATTCTTTCAGCTTGACAGAATTTCTTGGGGCTCCCTGAAGTTGGAAATCTTAGGGGCCCCTAGGCCCGGGTCCTGTAGGCACATGGGTAAATGCGTCACTGTTACTGTTTTATCATTTGCATTTGGAAAAATATCTCACTTCTTACCACCCGATTTATGCACCTTTCCACGATTAAAAGAGACAAATGGGGGATCTTAAAAACATAAAGAGCTTTAAAAGTTCCTTTTAAAAAGTGTAAGGGGCTTGCGAATTGATTTATCGATTCTATATCTGTTCAAAATGTAGGAACATCTTGAAGTAAGGGGGGACGATAAAAATAGGGGCATGACCAATCTCATTTCTAGATTTGGAAGGGTCACTTTTGGGTCTCTCAGGGGCACTATAAGGTATAGGCGCATTTGCAAAATTTGGGGATCCATGGGCCCTCTGCCCCCGGCTCCTACGTCACTGCATATGTGTCTTTTTTTAGAAGGACTTGCCGTTGAAATTTCATATTTTGTTCGCGGTTACATGGTGGCTTAATACCTTTGAGTCGCCCTGACTTGCTCTGGCTGGGATCTGAAGCAATCGCATTTCCCTGTCTCTCATCTAGCTCTTCTACTGGTGGATATCATTGTCTCGCCGTTTGATGTTAAGGGTTAAACGACTTCGGGTTAAACTTATCAACTACAATACAAATGGGCGCAACTCATTTTGCCATTGACTAGGCCACTTTGAATCGCCCGTGTTTTGCAACGAGATGGAATCGAAAGCACTTATTGATAGCGCCTAGAGCCCAGGTTCACCAATTGAAATTTTCAGGGTCGTGAAATGAATGTTTTTATGAAAGATGGGTAGACAGACGGTTTGACAAGAATTAGGAAACAAACCAACTGATAACTCGCCTACGTGTCTAGCCTAGACCCGCACAACTGGACAAACAGGTTTGGCGAGAGTGGCCTAGTCCATCGAGGTCCCCGATTGCTCTTTGTCCGTGGGGAGATTCTCTATTCATTACGTACAAAGGAAAACCCCTGCTAATACAATCATCACGGGGGTAATTTTAGTTTGGTAAGAACGGAGCTTGAAAGCCGAACGCCAGTCAGACCCTGGCATAAACAGGTTTACTTATTAATATCGCGGAGCCCAGTCAGACCTGTCAGACCAGTCAGACCAGTATTTCAAGTCTACCTCGACTGCGAGATCACGTGCTGTGAAAGACGCTCCCTAAGTCGACAAAAACAAAATTCACCGCTACAGATAAGGCTGCGACCGCATAAAGGCAGAACTCCAAAAGCTCGCAAGACTTACTCAAACCCCGTTGAAGCAATCAACATGACCAGCAAGGTAAATCTTTATCTATCATTCAATTTCCAACACCTTGAGCGTAAACTTAGATGAATTTCCTTATTTTCTGTCTGGATATTGGTAATTTTCAAATTGAAACGCCGATCCTTGAGTTCAGTTCTGTTTACCAAGCCGCGACATCTCATCTTCAGAACCACGCGATTTTAACCATTGAAATATACACAGAGCAATTTCAGCTTGACAAAGGTTATGTCTTTGATTTTATAGTGTAATTGGAGTGGAAATGAATTGCAAAAGATAAGAGGAGGGAATTAGATTCGGTCAAAGAAGTTCGTGGGAGATCGAAAACAAGAAACTTAGTTTTTTTCATTTTACTGATAACTTTTGTATTAGTTATTTGGAACTATCAAAAAGAAGAAAGATGATAACCAATCAAAGTTTAGGTAAGGTAGTTGCCATCGGCATAAGACAGGTCGAAAGCTTTCAACTTTGTAAAAATCGAAATAAAGGTCTTGAGTGAAGCCGGGGGTGTCGACCATAAAGATGGATTTCCTAAAGATTCTCGACTCGATTGAATAGCAAAACCTGACCATCTTCAAATCAGGGTAGGTGACACCCGGGGTCACCAAGCCACGTGCCTTGGAGTGGTCTATCTGCAAATTCTTAAGATAGACATGCATGAGGGTCTTTTACCGGCTTCGCCTTATATGCTGAAATTGGCAACCAATACAGTAAAGTTTTCCTTACCGAATTTTCAGAAAATTACATGTTTACCTGGATTTGATCCAAGTTTTCGTTGTTATTTGCTTTCGTGCGGAAGGGGGCAACCCAGATTCGTGCGCAACCCAGCTTCGTGCGCAACCCAGCTTCGTGCGCAACCCAGCTTCGTGCGCAACCCAGCTTCGTGCGTACCCAGCTTAAGATAGTTGTTTTTAGGATTTGAAAGAAGGCCAAACAAAGCGTTGCTGGAGTATTCTTTGAAAGAGAAAAGGATCTTCTCTTGCATGAGCAGATGTTTTTCCAAAGACCAGATGATCTCTAGCGACGCCACTGTTAGAATGCATCAGGGTCGGATTCAGGGAGAAATCTGACTACAGCGGGAATTTTTTAGAGCCACGCCCTTCAGGCTGTCTAAAATGAAGGCCACACCCCTTTTATGTGAATACTATTGTTATTTTGTTGGTCATATGATCATAATTTTTGTGAGTGGTCAGCGCTAAAATCATATAATAAAATCTATCAAAGGCTTTGATCCCTGTTTTCTGTTAGGAATGCATCACATTCACAGAATGAAAACAAAGGAAATCGCAAGGGCTATTGTTGACATTCTCATAGGGAGATTGAACGCGACAGAATTTTGGAATCGGCTATTTACATAAGCGGTCGCGAATACAATTGCATAGGCCGGTCCATCTGTTTATTGGACAGTTAAACGACAATTGCATAGGTCAACTTGCATCTTGATTGGCTATTTGAGTCTGCACTGAAATTCATTGGACACTTTCTATGGCGCGCATATACCGCCAAAAATAACTCTTTCTAAAATTTCAGCACAATGTTTAAAAGTTTAGTGATCTTCTAAAAGTTCACTTGCTCTGCATTCTCATGTAAGGCTAGTCTTAAAATTTCATTCATTTCCAAAGTTTCAACCACCGTTCAACATTTTCTAAAATTTCAACTACTTAAGCAACGTTTCTAAAATTCCAATCGCTTGCTCTGCAAGATTTCTAAAATTTCAGTCATTTCCAAAGTTTCAACCACCGTTCAACATTTTCTAAAATTTCAATCACTCTAAAGTTTCAGTGGCTTCTCCAAAATTTCAATGGTGAATGTTGATAGCCTCTTCCTGAACTTTGCCAAGCAGCCTCCTTTTGTGCTCCAACACAAGGAAAGTCATGGCGGAAGCTTCTCTGCCACAACGATGGTCCGCTGCTGATTTGCTTCGTGACATGGTCAGAAGAATAAGAATTGCCGGCGAACGATCATCATTAAATGACGAAAACATGGCAGATTCGATTCATTTTAGGATTGACTACCTTATTCATACAATTTTAAGGTACGAAGATGTTGTTCCTGGCCAAACTTCAAATCTGAGGGGAGTTAGTAACGTTACCTGACAAATACGGGCGTGACATATACGGGCTTTTCTGACATATACGGGCGTCTAGTATAGGCGATGTTATTCGTTGAATATTTACCCCCCAGCTTTCCAAAACTGAATTTTATTCCATTCTGCGATTATTTTCGGCGTATTAACCTTCATGGAAGAAAGCGTTAACACCACCAACTAATAAATTACTGGCCGACCTGCAGGTTAGGACAACTAGGCCTGTGAAATCAAAATACAGTTCTCTGTGGGTTGAGCATTTATCGATTTGAAGTTCAAATCTCAACAACATTTTCGCCAAATGTCATATAATTTTTCACAAACCCCCAAGCCCAAAACATTAGGCACTTCTGCGGAAATTGTTATCAAGGGCAAAGCCCGAATTGATAAACACTACTTGTCAGAAGGGGATTTCCGAACATACAAAAGCCTTTCACTTGGGTAGTAACGGCGCTGCAGTGAATCTGCCATGTTTTCGTCATTTAATGATGATCTTTTGCCGGCAATTCTTATTCTTCTGATCATGTCACGAAGCAAATCAGCAGCGGACCATCGTTGTGGCAGAAAAGCTTCCGCCATGACTTTCCATATGTTGGAGCACAAAAGGAGGCTGCTTGGCAAAGTTCAGGAAGAGGCTATCAACATTCACCATTGAAATTTTGGAGAAGCCACTGAAACTTTAGAGTGATTGAAATTTTAGAAAATGTTGAACGGTGGTTGAAACTTTGGAAATGACTGAAATTTTAGAAATCTTGCAGAGCAAGCGATTGGAATTTTAGAAACGTTGCTTAAGTAGTTGAAATTTTAGAAAATGTTGAACGGTGGTTGAAACTTTGGAAATGAATGAAATTTTAAGACTAGCCTTACATGAGAATGCAGAGCAAGTGAACTTTTAGAAGATCACTAAACTTTTAAACATTGTGCTGAAATTTTAGAAAGGGCTATTTTTGGCGGTATATGCGCGCCATAACTTTCTACAACAATTGCATAGGTCAACTCGGCTTCTAATTCGACAGTTCAATTTCACCTATGCTCGCGCCAAATTTAGCATAGCTCAACTTTCCTGTGATTGGTTTGACGAACGAAGCAACAGCAATAGCGGCAATAGGTTGTGGTGTAATTCCAGAGAACAGGAAGAATTTTTGTAGCATTGGATACGCTGATTGATGCAAAAGGAAATTGTTTGAGGAAATCTGACTTACGCTCGCGCAAAGATTGCTAACGTCTGGATCCCTGGTATGCATCGCTTCCTCAGCGGCTGAACATTCAGAATTTGTATTAATCCATATAGCCCTATCTCTTTCTTGCATATCAGGCCCTTTTGATCAAAAGTTCAACTAATCCAAACACTCATGTATGGAAACAGTTTGTCCTGGATTCAGAAATAACAACGTGAGATGGAAGCCATTGTGTACTTTCGCGCCGAATGGAATCCGAGCAAACGTACTTGCATTTCACTTGCATTCGCTCTGAATTTTAAAGATTACCAAGTCCTCCAGCGGCGGCTCAAAGGGTCAATATGAAGGTCAAAATTGACATGAAAAGCATTCGAGCTTCACAAAAAGAGCACAAAACTGTCTCTAGGTAGAAAAAATGCATTTATTCCACCTATAGCACATTACAGGTCTGATTGGAAGCAAAAAGGGTTTATGAAGGCCCTAAGACCTCTCTACAATATTGCTATTTTGTGATCAATGCTACTATTGGCCAAGGGTCTACATTGTTTATACATACATTGACTTTTTTAAATAGCGTGGCCTTCTTGAACGTCTTGATGCTGGTGAAGTAGTCGTCGGAGATGGAGGGTTTGTGTTTGCACTTGAAAAGCGTGGGTATGTCAAAGCTGGGCCATGGACACCAGAAGCATGCATAGAACATCCAGAAGCTGTTAAGCAGCTTCACAGAGAGTTTTTGCGGGCTGGTGCAGATGTTATGCAGGCTTTCACTTTCTATGCATCAGATGACAAGCTGAGCAATAGAGGAAACAAGGCTGGTGCCCATGGGGTATGTCATTTGCAATTGGCATAAAATTCATCTTTAGCCGATAGATCTTTCCATTTTAACTATATCTTCAATAAAGTATTGCCTTGAAATCTTCTAACTATAATTTTTAATTGCTAACTTGAGATAAAATACAATCCATTGCAATGTGATTGCAATATCATTGGGCTGATACTAAAAGCTTGATGTAATATTCCAGTGCTCGGCAATCAACAAAGCTGCATGCAAAATCGCAAAAGAAGTTGCAAGTGAAGGGGATGCTCTTGTGCTTGGTGGGGTTTGTCAGACACCCTCTTACCTAAGTGGTAAGGGTAAAGAGGCTGTACAAGCAGAATTCAAGAAACAATCAGATGCATTTGTGGAACTTGGCGTAGATTTCTTATTGGCAGAATACTTTGAGCATATTGAGGAAATGGAATGGGCTATTGAGGTCTTCAAAGCAACTGGGCTTCCTGTCGCTTCATCGATGTGCATAGGGCCAGAGGGAGACCTTCATGGTGTGTCCACTGCAGAATGTGGTGTAAGAATGGCCAAAGCTGGTTCTGATGTTGTTGGAATAAATTGTCACTTTGATCCTGATGTGTCACTTGCTGCAGTTGCAGAGATTAAGAAGGGACTTGATGCTGCAGGCATCAAAAGACACCTGATTGTCCAGCCTTTGGGCTTCAAAACACCTGATGTCAATTCACAAGGTTTCATTGATTTACCTGAATTTCCTTTTGGTAAGTACAAAGATTTTGCATTCTGCCACTTTTTAAGGTTCAAATCTTTCATAAACATTTGTGTAATAATGAATAGTCTCTGGGAATAGTTGACTTGAGAAGTGTTTTTAATTCATTGTAAGTAGCTTGAACTCTGAATAGTCTAAAAAGATATTTCCCTTTCAACGCTGTCATTTTAATTTTTCCTGCAGCACTTGAGCCAAGGATTTGCACAAGATGGGATATGCACAAGTATGCCAGAGATGCATATGAGTTGGGTGTAAGGTACATTGGAGGATGCTGTGGCTTTGAACCATACCACATAAGAGCTGTTGCAGAAGAAGTAAGGAGCTCCTTATTAATTCTTTCTCAAAACCCATCATATTTAAATCATTTTTATCTCCACAAAGAGCCAAAATGTTCAAATTTGATGATTAATCACGGGGGTAAAGGGTGTCCCTTTGTTCAATGGGTCAATGGAATTTTACAGCATAAAACAGGATTCCAAGCACATTGGATAGACAAATAATTAGTAGCTGTTAGTTGCTATCACTTATTTCTGTTCACAATTCTCTCCTGTTCAGCTTTCCAAGGAGCGCGGAAAGCTCCCTGTTGGAACAGAGAAGCATGCAATGTGGGGTGGTGGACTTCTGATGCACACAAAGCCATGGGTCAGAGCAAGGTAAGGTTGCAAATTACATTGCAACTGACTAATAATACTGCTTGTAACATCATTAGAGGATTCCCTTTATTGCTCAAGTTAGAGAAGAAGACATTTTGCTTTGCTTGCAATCCATTTACAATAATTTGTGTGTCAAAAGCTATTTATGTGAATGTTGTTTTACAATTTACATTCCTTTACATTTCGCTCTGTCTTGAACATGTTAAAACATTGAGCTTGAACTTGAGCTAAAGCAGTTTTGTCTAGAATTACAGTATAAAACTCCATTAATTGCTTTCAGGGCTACAAAAGAGTACTGGCAAAACATTCAGCCAGCAAGTGGCAGGCCATACTGTGCAACGATGTCAAAACCTGATGCCTGGGGAGTTACAGCTGGCCACAAGCACTTGCAACAGAAAGAAGATGAAACAAATGAAGATGACTTGAAAGCTCAAAGCAAAGAGCTTGTTGGTCACTAAAATTTTAAAGATTTTATTACAGTTTTGGCTTTGTTTATATTCTGGCAGTTGAATTTTTTGTGAATGAAACCAAAGTTTAAAACTTCTTAATTCATTCTGTATCCTTACAGCATCATTCTATTCGTATTCACCCAATGAAGAGTTGTACTTCAACTTTTGTATGCCAATAACAAGAAAGTTCCACATCAAACATTTGCAAGGTTAATTGGAAGTTCAAGGAAATCTTTCTTTCAAAGGAGCATATCACTAAAAAAGCAACACAGTTTGCGGCTTTTAATAAGCTAAACTGAGAAATTGCCTCACAAAAGTATCAGGATGGAGCTATATACATATTTATAATAGGGCTCAGGTTGGTCAAAATATGTGCATGAAAATGCATTTGTATCTTACAAGCACTATGATTTTGCCAATGGATCACTTGATATTGGATCCTCGAGTTGCTCTTGCATTCTTAGTTTCCAATGCTTTCCAAGAAGTTCCACAAGCAATTTTAGCAGCAATTTTGAGAACCTTTCCTACAAGTGAACAGCAGAAATCATGTTGTGGCTATCTTCAACATCATTTTTCAAATTATTAATACATTAACTATTATAAAGTAACATATCAAGCACCCATTTCTGGAAAAGGGTGAAGAGTGGGAATCAAAAAATCTTGGAAGTTAGTTTTTCTTCATGAAATTGGTCACTGAAATAATGGAGGAAGTCATAAATAGTTGATTGACATGGGGGCAAGTTTTGGGTACAATTAGCATTGATACAACCAGTACTTACAATTGATTGGAAGTATGCATTGAGAATATCTCTGACGTCATCGGTTCTGGTGTCATCAATTGGCTCCTGCTAAGGACATGGGGACATTTTAAATCACAATGCTCCAAGTTGAAATGTTTTTAATGCTGCATGCGGCCGACAAGATCAAACTGCCACTGATTCCATCATCCAACTTGGATGTATGAAGGTTCCCTTTCAGCACCAACATAAAAGTTCCCGACCTAACTTCGATTTTAAATTACATAACTTAATGCTCAAACAGAAGGAGTGGGCCCGTCACAGTTAGGGGCAATTGCTATCAGTTCAGCAAATTTTGAAGACTATTCCATAACGGGTTATGAAGATGGTGGGTGGTACTCAAGAAACAACTACTACAATAGGCAGCAGATTGGTAACTGCTCTTTCGAAGCTGCAGAAAAGAGACTGGGGAAAATGTCAGTTCTTGGCCGCATTTCTCCTGCCGATGCTTCAGCAATTTCACTATCGGAATTCAGTTGAAAAAATCAATAGCCAAGAAAGGAAATTACCACATGTTCTTCATCCAAGAGCGATTCGATTTCTTCTGACGTCATATCCAGAATGCTGCATGCAATGTCTCGAGCTTCTTTCATCGCCCCTCGGTTCTTTTTTCTCGAGGCCTCCCGTTTCAGTTTTTTCTTTTTCGCGATAACAGCTTGTAAATGATTGGAGTCTTTTAAGACAACTTCGACAAAATTCTACAAATAGAAACGTTATAAAATCTTAAATCATATAACGTAAAATAACAACTGTTTCTCGATGGATAATTGCTTAACTAGTTTCAGATGCAGATAATTTGGGTAAAATATCACGTAAATAGGATTTTAGTCATAGCAAGCAGCAATTTCAGCTTCACGAATAAAAACATTAAAGGCTCGACGGGGTTCGACAAATACAACACTGAGAAATGAAAATTCAAGAAAACCGGTTTTCAAAAGCAGTCAGTTCTTTTGGAAAATCCTTAATTCAATGAACACGCGATGTCTCACGTCAGAAGGTGCTTTGACGAATGCTTGCATTGTGAAAAATCGCGTTCATCGAGGCTTTTGTTACTTTGGTTGGCAGCTAGAGCCGGTTCTTTTGACAACAGGTAGGCGCCGCAACCATGGTTTTGTACCACAAGTTGAGGTAAAACCGGTTCAACCAGTCAAGAACAAACAGTAGTCGGCGGTCGAAGTCCACGGATCGCTAGGCAACGCTCCTCTATTTGATAGAAATTTTGGAAAGAAGAGAACGCTATTCACTGGCGACCGTTGAACAAGGTGAAACCCAAGAACTTGTCAGCCGTCACATATATCTCGCTTTTTGCAAATCCCCCCTGCTGATAAGGGGTATCTCGGTCACATATATTTTCGTGTGGTGCCTTCGTGACATTGGGTGACTGAAAGGTCGATTTAATTGATTATTGATTTTAATCGGTTTAACCTTACTGATTTGATCTGTCATGCCTGTCACACGCTAGCATGCCGTCAACATGAAGCTCGATTCAACTATCTTTCTGCTGCTACCATTTATCGTTTTTTTGTAAAAAGCAAGAGCATCTAATATTCGTAAAAGGAGAGATGTTGGCAAAAAGAGCTTTTCTTTTGGCAAGAGCTAGACGAAATTGCTCTGTAAGCAACTGTAGCTTTCACTCCATTTTTTAAGGTAATCTGATGCTGTAAAAACTGTTGTCTTATGATATTTTCTTATACCAACTTCAATATGAAAAATGCTTTTCGGTTATCATTTTTATCTGGTTTTGATTACTTCTCGTGCTTAATACAAATTAAACATTATGTCCTCGATTTGTTGACTTAGGACAAATTACCTCGGATTAGGGATTAGGATTAGGGTGTTAACGAGCATCCTAACGGATTAGGGGGATTTGCTTTGACAATTCAAAATGCCAAAATGCCTTTGATATTCCAATTTTTAAAAAATTTTAGCAGGGCCATTAGCACAACACCTTTCAAGACAAGCATGCTTAAAGAATGCCTTTATAACATTGCCGAAAGAATTTTCGTTACTGTTTTTCAAAGTGTTGAAACAGGTCTCTCAAAATGACCATGTTGAAATTTTCCTTTGACCTTGATGTAGCGTTTTATCTCGCAAAAAGTGCACCGAACTCGTTCTGGGCTCTGCACACAGTTGAAAGGGGTTTCAACCAGATACTAAATAGACACTACTGTCCACGAAGTTGGCTAAAGCAAAGTCGATAAAAATAGACCCTTTCAGCTGATTTCTATTGACTATGTCTAGAGATAAACTTAGGCAGGGTCCTTTCAAATATGTCCATATTAATCTCAACTTAGATGTCCAGGAATTTTGTTATCATGAAAACATGTGTCAAATTCAAGAAAAGTCGTCAGTTGTACAAGAAGGGACATCTGCATAATTATTGCAGGTTTGGTCGTGGTGCTTCTAATTGGAAGCAGAGATGAAGGGACTGTGAGGGCCAGTGAGCCATAGCACCCCACTTTTGGCAAACTATACAAAAGAGCCCTTCCAAATCAAAGAATGGGAGTGGTCACATGACCCCTTTTCTTACCTGACCCCCACTTTTTAGATGCTACCTACATCCCTGATTGGAAGCAAGCCATTTTAGAAACAACTGGGCTTTGTGCTGATACCCAACAACTACAGAAAGTCGGTTGGTTGAGCAAAGTTGGTTTCATCACGTAAACAAGAAAATAGTAAACATACCTTGATGACCCACTCATACTCCGCGACTTTCCTACGCTCTTTACCCAAATCCTGTTTGAGGTTCGAATAGAGCATCCCTTGTTCTGTTGCCTGTTCATGGAGCTGGTCGAATGCCGCCTTCTCCATTTCACTCACAGCTTTTTCTGCGTGCGTACACAAATCCTGACTCTGCTGCAGCAAACGAGACTGTAAAAAGAAAAGTCTGTATCAAACGATCTTGCATTTTCCTCTAATCAAGATTGCGAAAATTTGTTTAAAATGAAAGGATCTCTGAACTTCATGTATAATAATTTCGCAACCTCTATCATAGAGATAGATGCCAGTAAAATGTGAACTCTTCATGGACAACCCAATGAACCATTATACATATTATAGTATAGCAGGGTATATTGGACCAACATATATTAAAGAAAAAAGAACATCGTGTCCTAATCATCTACAGGTTTCTTGAGTAACAACTCATAAAACAAAGGGAAGTATGACTGTTGTATCCACGATGGTGTCCGAATGGGTGCACAGAGGTGTTTATTTATAAGTCGAATTGACATAAATGGTTCAAATAATAGACAAAACAGCTTTGAAGTGCGACTTTGCCTTTAGACACAAATGTATATAGCCTTCAGAGCCTTGAACATCAAACGAGAAGCCTTTTCTATGAACTCAAGGCCTTTTTCCTTTGCCTAGGCAGCAAAATCGATTTGGGTAAAAATAGTTTATAACTCGTCTTACTTTTCGCTTTAACTCCTCCTTGTACTCTTGAAGCTTGTTTCTAAGGTCGACCCCTTCGAGCGATATTTGATTTATCTTATTACGTAAATCGTCGATCTAGAAAAAACATTGGCATAAAGATAGACTAGGCCGTAATGAGATCGTAACTTTCCACTACATGTTTTTCTAGCAGGATGATACTTCAGTACCACCTTGGTTTGCAGGCAATACATTGACATATCATAGGAGAATGAAATGCTATGGAGATTCGATCTGCTCCTTTTGAAGTGGAACGTACCAAGTTTATAAAAATTATGCATGGCTTCAAGAACGAGAAACAGGTCGATACGTTGCCGCATGCATATATTTGAGGTTTTTTGCGTTCCTGTGATGGGAGCCCACCGCAAGTCGAAAAAGCTCATAAAGAACCGTAATTAGATATTTAGATAAGCTTAAGAGAAGAAAGCTTTAATATGTTATCCGAAAAGGATATTAATAGTATGGCTCAGTTCATAAACCTGACTGACCTGTTTTTTCAATGCAGCAATTAAAGCAAGGGTGACTGGGATATGTCTATATGGGGTCTTCCTTTTCTAATGGTAATCAATACTAACATATTTTTTCCTTTGCTCTTCGTTGAGTAGCAGAGATTTGTTTTTCTTTTTGACCTCTTCCTAAGTAAATTATAATGGCAGTTCAGAGAATAAAGTTGTGGTTTGCATAACGGCATATCAGGAAATTATCGAATTGTGGAAAAATAAGGATTTAAAAGGATTTTACTTACAGTAGTGTTTCACGTATCAGAAACAATTTTTCTATTTCAGGTCTGATCGCTATTCAGGTCTGATTCTTATAAAATGAGATGTACACATTAAATCAGGGTAATGTTTCTCATTTGAAAATCAATATTTCAAATCAATATCAATATCAATATTATACGATTGATCATCTACTCAGACACAAGCAAAATAGCAAGTGTGGAATTATTAATGCTTTGTTCTGTTTTACAAAGAATTAGGTTATACGAAAGTTTTTGAAAAAGAAACAAGCTTTCTTTCAGACCTTTACTGGTTTCTTTCAGACCAAAGTGGTTATTCTTTATCAAATATTAAAGGGTTTTTGTTTCTTAAAATTGTATTTCTAATATGCGGAACAGTACTGTATTATGGAAATAAGAAAACATGATTGTGGATTGATTTAGTCTTGCCTGAAGATGGCGAGAGAAAAAAGCTTAAAGGTTGAATGGGGTGTAAAAAATTAGGTGTTATGAGTCGTTTGGTGGAACATTATCAAATAAATGACACTGCTACAAAACCTTCACAAAACAACATCAAAGTGGAAAACGAGAACGTGTAAGCCGGAAAAACAAAAAAGGCCAAAGTTACCAAGGTTTCTCTTTCTTTCGCATTCGATTGATTCACTTCCTTCAGCTTTTCTCGCAAATCTTCAAGTAACTGTTTCTTTTGGCCCAATTGCCTTTCTAGCCATATAATTCTACAAAAATTGGAAAATTCCATGAGACCTATGCAAGTTGGTTCATGACCCATCCTAATGTGATATACGCCCGAGGGGTCCATCGTGGAAACACTGTTCTTATACAGGCAAACCTTAGGACTGAAATATACGAAAGGTAGAGGGGCAAGGTGAGGGGCACTTTTTAGTGGAAGCTTGAAGCAAATCCTCTTTGCTACTTAAAAAGGGGTGCAGAAAAAAGAGGGGTTGGAAAAGCTTCCAGATGCGGAAAAAGGTTTTTTCAATAGTGGGAGACTTCTTAATGCAGTCAAACGTTAGCCAGAAAGTGGTCCAACCTTTCTTGATACTCTCTTTGCTTTGCTGTCAACATTTCGTTCTCTCCACGCAACGTCTTAACTTGAAAAGACAACTTGGAGCATTCAGTGGTCGCTAGCTTCCATCTGTTCTCCATGTCTTTATGACCAACCTCAGGGGGTTTCGACTTCTTCTTTTCGGCTTCAAGCTCTCGCTCTAAATTGTCACGTTGAATACCACTTCGCTGCACTTCTTCTGTCAGCCGCTGGAATGGAGGCCTAGCTGCTAAATGCCTTCAGATCGAGGCTCGTGATAAAAAATCGAACGGATACAAGCGAAATATAAAAAAGGGCTATCTTAGCAACTGGTATTCTGTTTATCGCATAGCTAATCTGCTTGATGATAAAGATATCTACAAAGCCTACAATTAAAGCCGGTACTCGATACAGGGTAAATGAAGGAACCGATGATCAACTAAAAGAACAATAGTCCGCAAGTTCTAGGATCAAACGACCATCTTCGACGGAAGATAAATTTCTTGACTAATTACTCAGCTCTTGATACCTACAATATTTCATAACTGAATGTGGTTGAACCAATTCCATACCTGAATGGTACCTTTGCTCATTTCAAGTTTTTTCAGAGCAACATCTAAATCCTCTTTTGTTGTTTCATTCAACTCTCTCTGTTCTTGCAGTTCCGTATTTACCTTTGACTTGGCAATCCGTAGAACATCTACCTGTGGCATGAATATATCAAAACATTTTGAGCCAAACACCAATACAGTGTGACAATAGTTTTGAAAGAAATGCAAATACGATGCAAAAGCAATGTTTTCAACGATATCGAAGTCTAAACGGAAAACAGGGATAGTTCAGATTGCAGACGTAATGTGCAAATTCTGCTTTCAATGATGGATGGGCAAAGCCTGAGGAAGCAAGCTAACCTAGATTGAACGACACGACACGCTAACAATGCTTTCAGCGAGGCGAAATGTGTAAGGCACTCTTTTGGAGTACAGGCAATTAAGAAATATGTATAACACATTGCCAATCACACCAGACCAGCAAGAAGCGTTTATAGCGACAGTTTGAGCACGTCACAAATCACGTTGCATCAGAGTGTCTGAATCCCGTTTTATCTGTTGCAAGCCAATAGAAAGACACGAGAAGATATTCAACTAAGAGGGAGATAAAGGGCGAGACAAGATAAGCCGATGGTACCTGCTGTTGCAAACTCAGAACCCTGACTTTCAGACTCGTTTGTTCTCTCGCAGCGGGGCTGCTTCTTGGTGGCAGCTTTCTCTTCCGGTGGATTCTCCCAGGGGCAATGGGGGACGATCTATTTCCCGTGGCTTTACCCGGGGTTCGCGAATCTTCAACAAATTCATTTCTTCTGGCCAAATCTTCTCTTCCAAATGGATGTTGTTTCCTCGGCTTATGGATGTTCTGCTGCCCAGGTATTCGTGAGGAGGTATACTCGTATTCTGAGCTCGATTCTGAGGCCACTGTTTGAGTGGTTTGGGTCGACTGGCTCACGGGTCTTCTGGGGGAAATTCGTCGCACTGGCGAAATGGGGCTCGTTTGGATGTACTGTTCAATCTGCAAAAAGCCAAGTCACCTATACATGCGATGATCTTCAAAGTTAGAAGAATAAAAAAAGAGTGGGATAACCTGCTTGAGGGAACGGGGGGCGGCTATTTACTCCACCATCTAGCAAGAACAGGGGCCGATACATAGTGCACCGCTTTGGGGGAAAAGGGGCGACTATTAGTGCAAAATTTGGCGGGAAAAGGGGCGACTATTTAGTGCAAAATTTGGCGGGAAAAGGGGCGACTATTTAGTGCAAAATTTGGCGGGAAAAGGGGCGACTATTTAATGCAACATTTGGGGGGAAAAGGGCGACTATTTATGCAACATTTGGGGAAAAAGGGGCGACTATTTAGTGCACCATTGGGCAGGAAAAGGGGTGGCCATTCAGTGCACGATTTGGCGGGAGAAGAGGCGACTACTCGGCTACTATAAGAAGGCACAGTCCTTCTTTATAATCTCGTCTTCACTTATAAAACGGCAAAAACAAAGACCCATTTGGATGGACAAAACGGGTGACTTTGGTAAGTATAGAATAGGCATAAGACTTTCCATAAGTTTTTATGAGAAGGTTAACCGCACAAAACAGAATTTCAACCTCTTTGCTTTGCATGATAACGTAGTTGTCTGAGTGGGTGCTTGCTTCCTTGTAAAGTCTGGTCGAGGTGAAAACGAATTAGTAAACAAAGCCTTGGATTAGGCATACAAGATAGACTGAACACGCATTTGAGAAGAGGCCCCGTGTTCTTTTAGTGCATGTTTTTAACAAAAAAGCTCTAGAAAGCTCACGAAAAACAAAAATGCCTTACCAGATTTCGTTTTCTCTCAACTTTTGTCAAAGATTTGTTCGCCTGCTCCTCCAATGCATCGATGAACTCTGATGCTTGCACTTCGGCGTCGATCTTATTCCTTACGCTTTTGTGAACATTGTCTATTTCATCTGTGAGGTTAACGATCTCTTTTCTGTAATATCTGCAATATCAAGTAGTTATCTTCCTGAGATTTAATACCTTGAATCAATCTTGGATATAAGCTACGTTTGTGGGTTTATGAATTCGGTTAGAATTATCACATTTTGCAAAAAGCTTTTACATTTAATTAATTTTCGATCAGAATTACCTGAAAAATCTTGGGTGTCAATAAGAGTATACGATTGGCTGTGTTGGGTACAATCAGCTTCAACTCAAGCCGTCTTTAAGCGGGGCAATCAGGGAAAAGAACACTATCTTGTTCTACAGTAAGTTGAACAAAGTGGAGCAAGGATTGCAGGATAGACTGTTTATCAGGTTTGACATTTTGTTAGCAATATCACTGGCTTAGTTACCAGGGCTTTGAGCAATATTTTAAAAAAGACCATTAGAAAATTTTTGATGCTCGCATAGCATGAAACAACTCGAAAGCTCTCAAAATTAAAAAATTGAATAAAAAAGTTTGTTTTGAATCCATCGTACTTTTCGCGCTGATTTAAAGCCTCCTTCTCAGCGTTAAGCGACTCGTTTTGAAGCTCTAGCTGTTTGGCCTTGAAAACAAGAGAGTTATTGGTACAACAGGTGCTTTAGAGACAACAAATGCAGTATGATCTAGTGCGATCCACTCACTCACAGTCCAGATTTGACTAGAGTTACAACTCCGCCTTACATAATCAAGGATAATCGTCCATTCAAAGATGCATGTTTAGGGGTGTGCCGGGCGGTAACGTGATAAAAAATTTTGTAGGTTAAATCAACCAGATGAAATCTAGAACACAAAATCAATTAATAATGTCCCATAACAGCATGTCAGAAAGTGGTCTGTTGTGTATTAGGCCTGTTGGGTATTTATGTTGAAAGTAGGGCAGGTAGGTCTGCTTCAGAAACAAATTCTTTTGCATCATGGGTAAGCTGTTGCATCATGGGTAAGCTGTTGCATCATGGGTAGACTGTTGCATCATGGGTAAAATGTTGCATCACGGGGTAAACTGTTGCATCATGGGTAAACTGTTGCATCGTGGGTAAATCGGTTTAACAGAATAAAATCAACAAATTGAAGACGCTAAAACTCTGAGCAAGATAGGAAACATCAAGTTACCCGTAAATGTAAATAGCAAGAGCTACTCTCTACGTCGTATGAACAAAACCGGAATTACCTTTTTTCGCCATATTTCCACTTGGGTTTCCATTGAATACACCTTGGAAGGACTCACAAACTTTTCTTTGGATTGGATTTCACTTCGAAACTGGGAGCATTCTTAATGAAGAATACACAAGGATTTAATATAAGAGGGGAAATCTCAAAATTGCATGGGAAAAATGCACGGAAAACCTCAAAAACTGGCTTTATCTGAAGACAGGGCATACATATACTACATCAATTCAATAAGATGTTTTTAAAGTGGAATCTACCAAATGCTAGCATTATGTGCTGTTCCTTTTAAGTTCGCTTTCAAGAAGTTCTAACTTTGAGGCATTAATTAATGGAAATATTGGTGCAAGGCGAAGAATCAAATGAGAGATCTACTATAAGGTCCAAATAAAGTTCATCGCCCAAATGCATGCATAAAGGAAACGCCTCTTAGATCTGTATTTCCAAAAAAAAAACCAACTGAAGTTCTGTTCTGTTGTCAAGCAGTATAATGCTAAAACTATACTGAAATTGGAATCTACCATGACGCAAATGATTCAATTCCACTTCCAATTCTTTGACCTTCGCTTTGAATGTTGTGTTTTTCACCCGAAGGCTGTCAACTTCCTCTTCGAAATCCTCTCTAAGAGTAAATGAAAATACGAGGATGGCTCAGTGGTTAGCGGCGCTGACTACGGACCCAAGGGTCCGTGGTTCGAGTCCCTGACATGACCAAATTTTCACCCAGAGTGAGGAGAGTTACCAGCTCTCTGCAATTCCAGGCATAAGGAATCACGAGGTGTGGTCACATCGAGAGGAAGGACTAGGACACTGCTCGATAAGCTTAAGCTTCTCAGTGTCCTAAAACTACCTTCGGATACAAGGTAGAAACAAAATAAAATCAAATCAATCAAATCAAATCAATCAAATCAAATCAATACGCTAACTGGTTATCCTTCAACTGATTATATGATCACATTAAACAGACCATTCAGCGATCCACATCACTTTTAGCCAAGCCTGAAGCTCTTGTCACCTTTTTTCATCACCTTATTATGACAGGTAAGGGCATTTTTTGTTCAAGTATTCGATCGATTTTCATCTCAAGCACTAAAACACGAGATGCAAATCTCCGAACCCAAACTACCTCGCTGTACCCTGATAAAATCTGGAACATGGGGGAGGAGCCCAACTCAGCCTCTTTCGCAATACCTTTCGTTCTTCAGCAGGTTGTATTGTTTTCTGTAGAATGCAAGCTCGTTCCAGACTGCGTCGCTGTCTTCGCGTTGCAGAGACTTTGGGTCAGCACGAATCGTTACGTCATTGATTGCCTTCCTGAAAAATAGCCAAACACTGTTTGAGCACGTGGACTGGTACCGAAAGGGAAGGCTGCAACATTGGGACCAGCTGGAGAAACTAGATTACCTGAAGATGCCATTACGGTTTTGATATTTCTACAACATCAAACTCGTGAGCTAAGATTAATAGTAGGCTGCTGCAAGGTAGAAATGAAGAAAAAGGTAAGGCGAACAGTGATAATGTTCACAAGAAATGATAGGTACTTTGGTAAAGGTATATTTATAGTTCCTTCCGTCTGCATAAGAGGACTAGCAATGGAACAGAAGCTCGAAAAGTTTGCCTCTCTGCTCCTTTCAGCATTAATGCGTGGCGTCATTTTTGGCTTCGGATTGAGGCTCCTGTCATTAAGAGGCTACGTTTTGCAAAGCGCGTTCCTAAGGCTAGCCAAACACACGTCTACTTACAAAGGTGCATCTAGATGGAATGTGCGAAGTTGCTTGTTGACTATTGCGTAATTCTCCTTTAGCGACTTGTATCGTTGAAGTCTGCGAGAATGCGCCCTTTTTGTTTCTTGAAGTTCATTGTCCTTACAATTAGAAAAAAAAGGAAAAATGCAATATTGCACAAGTACCACAACATTACAAAAACACCAAAATACAATTGATACTCAGTCTGCGTGCCACTCCAGGGTTAACAGATGGGCTCGAGTTCTTTATTAGGAAATAAAGTTCTAAGAAAAGCATCTTTCCTCCAATTTTTCACCACAAAGATCGTATCAGGGCATTGGTTTGAAATAAACTCATGTTTATTCAAAATCAAGTTAATGTTAAATATTTAAGGTGCATTCAACATGTAAGGTAAAACTAAGCAAAGGTTAGGGAGAATATCTAAAGTTGTGTCTTGAAAAAGGTTTCAGCGCTTTATCAGTTGGTTGCTGAGCAGGGTAAAAAGGCAACACAAGAATTAACTATGGAATTCTACATGAAAAAAGTGCGGCTTCACTCCTCGTATTCCAAGGATTTTTAAGCGAATCTCCATGAACATTTTACTATCTAGATAGAGACCGAATAAAAGATTACCTTCAAAGATACAAGCGTTTCTAAATCCTCAACTTCTTTTTCCATTCGCAGGATTTTCGATTTAAGGTTTGAATTTGTTTCGGTTATCTAGAAAATGTCATGAGTAATTAGTAGAATGCTGGTTGTTGTAAAAACAATAATAAAAGAATAAAGACACTTTAATGAAAGAAACTTTTTTCAATTTCAAAACATATTTAAACTATCAAATTATAAAAGCTACAGACCATATCTAATTATTCATTTCATGCAAATCTGGGCTTTTCACTTATGATCGGAAGCAAAAAAAGATACTCAATTTAAATCCTACTTTAATCGCTTCAACGTGCACTATGATTTAGACAAATTTAGCTTGAGACTGCTTATGTCTACTTTACAAGGAAAGCTTTATCCAGAAGAAATAGGCCGACATCTGCTTTTCAAAAAAAGATACTTAGTCAGTTACATCTGTATTATCAGGACTTAGAACGTTATGAAGACAACATTATTTTATGAGACATTTTTGTCGTAAATGAAAATTTACCAAATCTTTGTGTCGTTAAACTAACCTCGTTACCAGTAGTCTCTTTTAGCTCAAAATTTCTTTTTCTTTGCTCATTCAATATTTTTTCCAGAGATGAAATTCGCCTGAATGATACAAACAAGAACCAGTTCAATTCGAGTGATATGGTTTGTATGTTATTTCTCCTAAAGCATTGCAATGTATAGAAACATAGGAACTACTAAATAAATATCGTCAAGAGAAACTAGTGTCAAAAATATCAATTTTCAAGGGAAGGACACAGAAACTGATGCAGAAAAGGCATAAACTATTTCAAAAAAGGTCCGAAAGAGATTGATTTTACACGTATAAAAGAAAGTGTCATAACTGATCTATATCTTTTACTGAAAACTGTTCACTCCACTAACAGCTGGGAGAATGATTAGTTGTTTAGGTGCCATTATGAAAAAGCCTCGGTTTGGGTAGCTGGAGAGGGCATTGTCTCAAGCACCACAACGACAGCAAAAAAGAGCAAAGCTGGAGGACTCACCTTCCCTTCTCCTGCACAGTGTCTCTCAAGCCATCAAGCTCATCCTTGACGTCATCAAGCTGATCTTCCAGCGCTCTACAACGGCTGCAGTCCTGCGAAAACCCGAGAAATTTGTAGTTTGGCTTTAATGAAATGTCTAATAGATAATCATGGAAACAAAACATATAGGGTTTACTTCAAGATCAAAGTAGCCTCACATTATATTTTAAGAAAAAACGTCTCTTTAGGATTTTAAACGAGAAGCATACATGTAATTTCTATATTTTTCATCAAGAAAGAATAAACAACTTTACGACGCGATTCTGTTAAGAAGCTAAAGAGAACTAAATGAAGACATGGGTTGCAAGTGTGATGAGGGAAAACATCAACAAGGCAGAGTTGCATACATAGTCTTTAAATACAGCCGGACTCCATTTGGACAGATTTTCAACAGAAAAAAGGCCGGGTTTAAAAAGTGTCCGGAGCTTTCGAATCAAACAGGGTAAAACAGGGTTGAACAGGACAAAACAGGGTTAAACATGCTAGAACAGGATTAAATAGGACAAAGGATTTGCACAATCACAGTCACACAAAAATTGACAAAAAGAAGTCTGTCTTTTAAAGGCCTCTGTATGAAGGTAATTGAGATCAAAATTTCCCAAATACCTATCAAATAAATTAATTCTAAAGTAAGCCGGCAGAATTGATTTGTTCATTAAGGCTTACAAGTGAATTTGTCTCATATTGGCAGATATGAATGAGGGCCGTAATAAACGAAAAGCAGCTTGAATAAATATCATAACGCCAAGTAAACAAAAGGGATAAGTAAAGTTTACCAAATCAACAGTTTGCGTTTCCGAGTCGAATCCATCGTGCCTTTGTGTCAGACTCTTTCTTAAATCGGCAATCTCCATATCTTTATCTGTACTTTCCCTCTGACGTAAATTCAGACTCTTGAGAGGGAGAGAGAGAGATTAATAGCGGTCAATGGCGCATGCTATCTCTCCAGTCACATTTGGCAACTGGCTGCTTTGCAGCTGTCACTTATCAATTTGCATCCAAGTTCGTATTCTTTTTATTAGAATTCGAAAAGTGTCAGACTAAAAACGTCACAGCCCCTGTGAAGTGGTTTTGCTTTTTCAAAATTCTATACCACCAGGATCAGTTAACTAATTTAAGTATTATAGATACAAAACCTCAAAAGCATAACATATTCGCTGGTAAAATTGTTTAGAGCAAAAACCTTTCTGAGGGCATCCGTGTCTCCGTGAAGCTTCTCATTTGTTGATTGCAAGGAAAGGCATTTCATTCTTAGCTCGTTTAATGTCTGCCGGAAAGATCAAGAAAAACATTTCCAATCACTTTTATACATAGAAAACTGAACATTAATTTGAAGGTTTTTGTTGAGGAAAATACAAAGAATTTTTAGAAAATTTTTATCAAATCAAATTTTTATAATTTGGCTTTTCCTAGCGATCATGAGTCTAAAATTATAGCGAAAGTTGCAGAGCAGAAATCACTTTTAAGGTTAGGCATTAAATTCGCGAATTTCAAGCCACATCCACTTTTCGATGTGACTTTTCAAGCGAAAAGAAATTTATCTTGATTAATTTCTTAAAATTCAGCACATCTGGTTCACTCGAATTCATTGAAAAGTATTCACGTACATTCTTGTATGACTTAACTTCAGACTTGTGACTCTCCTGTTGGTTCTTTAATACTACAACAAATCAAACGTAAAGCCATGTAAGATAAAGAAAATGCATCTATACCTAATACTATACCTAAAATCGTCATATTCTTAGCCTTCTAGAAAAAAAGAAGATAGACAAGGTTTGCTAAGAGTATCTGCGTATTTCGCCACGATGGTGTAAAGCGAACAATTCTTCTCTAAACATTGGTGTGGCTCATCGTACAAGCAAAACTCACAGAAGCTGTCTACCCGAGTGCGTCAGAAGAACGGTTCCACAGATCTGTCATTTTTTTGCAAGCATCAAGACGGCCGATCAATAAACTTTGTTAGTCAAGAGACGAAAAAACTGAACAGTGCATGATACACCCAAGATGGTCACCAGAACAAGGTGCTTATGGATGCTATGTATCGTCACTTGAGTTGATAGAGCCCTGGGCGTGCAAGTCAACAATATACTGGCAATATACAGGTACAGCTTGCTTACTATGTTGTGTCTCATCCTGCAACAACTGTAGATTCTTGATTATTGAGTTTTGCTCTTCGATGTGGTTCAGGCACTCTTCGTGGTCAAATCTACTCTTCTTGAGATCATGGCTAAACATTTATATGACAAATATACATTAATATAAATATAACAATAAATATATGTAAAAATAATAAATATCGCATAACCAATAAATGCTAAGGTTATGCAAACGACTTTGTAAATGAGCTTCTTTTAACGATTCAAATTAAACAAGCAGAAATGCAAAATAAAGCAAGCGTACCTCAAGGCTGCGATCTCGGCCTCTTTCTGCTCAGCATGCTCTAACTGTTCGTTTGCAGCCAAGGTCTCTTCTAAAAGCTGTCCTTCTCGCAATTTTAGCTTTGTAATTTGTTCATGGTTCTTTAACAGAAAAAGAAAACCTAACATTTAGAAAAGTTACCATCAATATTAAGAGTGCATAACTGTGAATCATAAAGTAATTAGGCTGGACTCCTCAAAAAGAAGGTGCAGGTTGATTGGCGAAAACGCAGGCAAACGTGTTCTTTTTCTCACGATTCTCAATTGGTTTTCGATTCTCAACTGGATTTTCATTTTATATAATCTTGGTTTTCGATTCTCAACTGGATTTTCATTTTATATAATCTTGGTTTTCGATTCTCAACTGGATTTTCATTTTATATAATCTTGGTTTTCGATTCTCAACTGGATTTTCATTTTATATAATCTTGGTTTTCGATTCTCAACTGGATTTTCATTTTATATAATCTTGGTTTTCGATTCTCAACTTGATCTTCATTTTATATAATTTTGGTTATCTTCAACTGTTTACAAGCTATGTCAGATAAAAAGCTTATGGTACGCGAAAACCATGGTTTCGTCTGTTCTGTGCTATTGACAAGTTTGGCAGTGCACAACCTTTGCCAAAATTAAACATCGTCAATTATCAACAAATACATAGAATTCTGCAAATACTTTCAGAAAAGATCACGTTTTAAAATCATTGAAAACATTCTAAAACAAAATTGACACAGTAAGGAAAAGAAGTTTAGTCTTACCTCTCGCTTTGTAAGCTCTAGATCTTTCTCAAGTACCTTAAAACATCATTAAAATTTGTTATATTTCAGTCACAAAATTAAAACACTTTAGTAAATGCTGGATTTTATGTGCCAAGTAGTTACTTAAATCAATATTGATTTCTGCGTGATATGATATTAAGAGATAGTAAGGGAAAATCAAAAAAGTTTGAAAACAGAACACAAGCAGTTACTGTTAACAAATACAATTTTGACAGGGACTTCAATCATAAATATTAGAAAATATTCTTTAGTGGAGATTCTCGACCAGCCAAAAGATTTTGAAAAACCCTTTTTTGCCTGGTACTTGAATCAAAACAGTGTTATGTTAAGCTTTTTGTCAATATAACTATAACTCTTGAAAACAGGGCAAAGAACTGAATAGAACATTGATTAGTAACACACAAAAAAAGGAAAAAATAGAAAATACATAAAACTCACCTTAATCTTATCTCTAAGAACTGTATTTGCTTCCATCAGTGTTGCAGCACTAGACTTCTCTTTGCTGAGTTTATCAACTTCAGCCTCAAGATCTTTGATGCGCTCACTTAGCTCTGAAACAAAACATAGACAATGAAGTATGCTTTGTCACAACACATCCTCAAAACATAAAAAACCAATTCAAGTGAATAACCACAACAGGTATTCTATATCTGGAGGCTGGCTAAACAATGCAGTCTTTGTAATATGAGGCGTGCGATCACCTCCACACACACGCAAATTGTCCAAGATGTGCTAATCATCGCACGCGCAAAACAAAGAATTTGCAACAAAATTTTTTAAAATTGCTTATGTTTCGAAGATTATCAAAGCAGCAATAACTCAAAGTCGCCAAATTAGGTCTCCTTAAAAACAGCATCCAGTTCTTGACAACAGGTATGTGAAACAACCAATAAAAAGCGGTTCGCAAATGCCGCATGTGGCCTATTTTCATATTAAAAAGACTGACAATGGATGTAATGAATCTACACTCATAAAGATTGGTACCTTTGTTCATTTTTTCAAAACTCTCATTTTTTGCTAACAGGTTTCTGTGATCATTTTCACTTTGGTTTTCTCTTGCTTTCATCTGCAAAACAAAAGTAATAGTTAGAATATCTTGCTTTTCAAATAGTTTGTGTATCTATAAAAATTTCTTCTTGTTCTTTCTGACAAAGACAGAAGAAGTAAGTAGCTGTCCATTAATGTTGCAATTACATGAGCATTTTTCTAGCAAGTCTAAGTATATGCACAGCTGTTGAAATTAGATTAATGAAACTAATATCAAGCCAAATCACACCAACAAGAAAACAATCTCAAAAATGTAAATCAGGGAACCCACCACTTCTTGTTGATAGACCTTCTCTTCATCAAGTTTCTGCACTGTTTTCTTTAGTTCATCTATTTTCCCTTCCCACTCTGTGCGTTCAACAAGTAAACCAGACAATCTTGAATTAAATGAAATAACAGTAATGTTTAGAAGCTATCCGTTGAAGGAAATTACTGATCAGAAATATAGACCATGCACATGATGAGTTAAAAATATTTGATACAACATTTGACAGACAAATTTGTGCACAAAAATTCCAAAATAATTCCAGCAAGTTAATTTTTTTTTTACCTCTCCATTGACTGTTTTAGCTGAACTTCCAAGTCTGCTGCAATCTAAAAAAAAATCACCAGTATGAGTAGCATTAAAATAAAAAATAAAGCTAATAACTCTGCTTGTTAATCTGCATAATAAAACTGTGAATTAGTTATTCTTTCCAAATTCCTACTTTGCTTTTGAAAAGAAAGTACCTCTTCAAGAATTCTTATATTGCTGTCCTTTTCTTTGAGAATGGCCAGAACTTTCCTGTCTTTAGCCTCTGCCTTTTCTTGTTCTCTATAAAAAGACAGGTAATTGATTATAACAACAAAAGCTTTATTAATTAGCTAAAAAAATTTGGAATATATCATTGATATTATTCTCATTATGTGGTTAGAAATGATATGGAATGTTCAGAAGCTTGCTGCACCTTTGAATAACCATGCTGACAGCAGAAGAAACATCTGGCTGGTCTGCTTGCAATCGCTTCCATAATGTCCATACAAAGTCTTTATCGGCCTATTTGAAAACAAACACAACATAAAAATAGATATGATTTGTGCAAAATTACCTTTACACATCAGAAAAAATGTTGCCATTTCAAAATAACAAATCAAATCACATCTAAATTTCTAGTTCCTCTTAGCTTTCCAAAAAATAAAAAAAGTTATTGATCGAGTGTTGTCCAGGGGATGGAACACCTCAATGAATTGGGAAGGAGCATTCAAAGTAGCAAAGAAATGAAATGGGGCAAAATCATGCTTTTAGACTCTAAGAAAACTAAGGTGAACCATTAAAGGAAATCTCCATTTTTTTGCACTGGGATTGTGCTGTCAGTTTTCAGTTGTCAATCAGTTATGTAAATTCAGCTGAAAATTATATGCCTAAAATTATTAGAAGCTAGTAATAATGAATAGAATTACAACAATTATAATAAAACTTTAAATCTTATATACAAAATAATATATTGGTATGAAAATATTAAGTTATAGTTACTCTGCACTGTGTGAGCTCTTCAGTCAAGGATCTATTCTGCTCCAATAGTTCCTCATAGGTGAATTTCACTGTCATGTAAAAAAACACAAATGAAAGCTCTATTATAGGCCATCTTTGCCCATTTATATTTTCATCAAATAAACATAGAATGGAGACCCAAAGTTTCTATTGTGTCTGTTGGTCATATCATGCATTATAATCAGACTAGCAACTTAAAACCATATCATGCTTATTCCATTAAAATGAATTGGAAAGAAAGCAGAATTAAAAGCAGAAAGCATTAAATGAAACCACAAGGTTTTGGCTTTCTAGGTATTAAATTCTTTGCAAAAGATCAGACAGTAATCTCCAATTAAATGTAAGCCAAAATTTACTATATGAAAAACAGAAGGCTGTTATCAGTGACAAAAAAGTTGCAAAGCAGTGGGGAGATTGCAATGGAAGAAATGATTTAGGTATGCTTTTTATTCTGTCATGCAGCTTTTTAGGGCAAACTAACAATTTGACTTTCCCTTGACTCTTACAGCCTCCATGGCTAATTATGCAGCTTACTGACTGGTCGGCAGAGAGTATCTTGCTATTTCTAATTAAAAATTTATCTTCTGCCTAGCTGGCTAAAAAATTTAATTTACCTATGAAAAATATACCGTTTTTCTCTAGAAAAATCAGTTAGGTGTGGAATCTTTCCTCTTGCTATCAGGGTCACAATGAATCATCCAATTCAAAGTCTCAAACTGGCCCCTGTCAAACATCCACTTGTTGGCATGGGTGTCTACTGGCCTTATAAAATTCCTATGCTTAGGTCGCTACCTACATACACAACCTTCATCTTTTTCATTATAAAAAGCTAAAAGAAATAAATGCATTATATCAAATTCAAATTCTTTAAAGAAAGCGCTATCTACTATCACCAATGTTTGGCATCTTTCTCACAGTTTGGTTCAGGCCAAAAATAAATGAATTCGTCTAATTTGAATGCTAAAAATCAAAGTGGAAATTTGACTTCGTTAATACATAATGCATTCATTTGATAATCAATACATTATAAATTATACAGATCAATACCTTCTCTCTGGTCAGCAGCCTCATCGGGCGGGTCCATCCTCAATTAAATGGCAAATCACAAAATCCCCGGCAGATTGAGTGTTTTCGATTTACCCGCCATTGCATCGGAACGACAGCTCGCAAGGACTTGCGGAGGTTTCAGCCTCTTCTGTGACTCTACTCCAGCGATCGCCTCCTTTGGATGTGATTTGATTGCTTTCACGAGGAAGATAACTTAGGAGTTTTTATCCAGATTTCGAGGAGAATTTGCTCTCCCAACAGTCCAATTCTGTTTGTGCCCAACATGGATGCACGAAGAGAGGCTCGAAGAAGAAGGATCTTGCAAAATTCTGAAGATCGGCTTAAAAAGGTAATGGGGGTGCAGTCATCTGCAAGAAAAGTTGACGATGAACTTGACGATGAAGAACAAAATAATGAAAATGAAGAAGCTGTACTTGGGTTTAGGGGCAGTGAATCAATACAAACAACCCATTCCGAGACTACTTCGCCTATTGAAAATAAAGAAGAAGATATCAAGGAAGAAGATAATCAAGAAAAATTCGAAGAGAATATAATCGAAGATAAACAAGACACAGACTCAACGCCTGAGGCTGCCACATTGCTGCGTGAAGAGGAGGAACTAACAGTTAGCAGAAAGAAAGCATATGACGCAACATTGTTGTACCGAATCTTACTAGTTTCAATGCTTGCAGTTTGCCTCGTGACTATTTGCACACTCAAACTTGTCAGTAACACCATGAAGGAGCGAATCTGCAAAACATCTTTTTTGCCATACTTCGTTGTGGTGGAAGCCTTCCTTTTATGTCTGTTCCCCATAAGAAATTCAGGGAGCAACTCTTCTATGATTTTGCTTGCATTGAAGTTAAGTGGCCTAACAGAAGCTACAATACAAAATTTGCTTTATTCGCTCAGTTTAATGTCAAGAATAAGCCAGGACTTCTGCTGGTTCATATTTACTGTTGTCCTAGCAAATTGTACATTTGAGTATTTTTTATGAAGGTGCATTATTTCTGACACTTTTTCCTCACTTTTGTAAAGTGAAGTTTACTTTCAGCTCTTATGGTTGTGCAACTTGATCTTCCCAGCAAAAGTTTCAGCTTACCAAATTAGTTGTTTTTAAATTCTTTAAGATCCATGCAGTTAGACAATGTTAGTTAGAGCCCTGGGTATCTATTATCCACTATGTTAGACTGATTTTCACACCCACCTAGACTTTTTATTTTAACAAAGCTTTTTTGCATAAGACAGATTCCACATGTGGCAGATAAGATCTGAGTAACTAGAAGACTTGCTAAAGTGGGGTTGTTCCCTAGGTATACATAGGTGTGATGATTATGAAAACAAAGATGGTACATGGTTTATAGTTTGAGTAGCTTCAAATTATATTTTAAGCACATATTACTTTATGGGGTTTTAAAAAAGCATGCATGCAAACATTATACTTTAGTTTATATGAATATTTATATGAATATTTCTATGTTTTGTTAAGAAGTTTAAGAGAACTAAATAGAAACAGGGTTGATATTATGACGTGCAAAAACTAACTGTAGATTGCCTAGTGCCTAGTTGTAAGTATGTTGTTATTGTAATGCTGCTAGACTCTGTCATGGAGGATTTTTAACAGCAACATAAAAATGCCCCTCTAAACAGGTGCCATAAAGGAGGTAAAAACAATACCATCTCGTTGGAATGTGAATAAGTTGACCAAATGATTCATCATCAATGAAAAAATAAACAAAAAGAAGTCTGCTGTTTTTCGGCCTCTGTATAAAGATATACTCATGGAAAGCACCTACTTGACATCAAAATTTTCCATTTATCTAACACACTTACTAACTCTATGATAAGTGGGCCAACCATATGTAACTTGTGTTAAGACCTGGAGAGAGAACTGGAGTAAATGAATATATGCTTGTGTGAAAACCCTAATCTTAAATGCAGATGAGTAAAATACATAAGTGAAAAGTTCACAAGTCAAAGCTTCATCTCTGTGCTGAACCTTACACAATGCACTATTATAGATGTGAATTAATTTACATACGTCTTTAACACTAAATAGCTGAAATTGTGCTGCATCTGAGATGCTAGAAGTATTCATCTTACTGAGCTTAGAGAAGATTATGGGTAAACATAGAGCCAATAAGGCCCAGTCGGATACAACTGACCTCTGCTTTTACTGCTCAGCAATACGTAGTCAGTGCTGTCAAGCAAGGTTGGGATCCAACAGTGTGCGAGTTGAAAGGTGCCAGGTTTCCGTAAAGATCTGATTTTACGTTGCCAAAATTTGAATTAAATGGGAACGCACAGACTTGACACGCATGTGGTAATAGAAAATATATGGGAACATCTAGGTCAAATTACAGAATCACAGAGCAGGTCTATTATTAGTTTATATTCACATTTGAAATGATTCAATGCCTACTTGAGTATCGTTTTATAAACCCACCAACAGACAAATTGATCTCTTACAGTATGTTTCAGAAACGTATAATGAGGCGATTCCTCGACATTTAGCTTTTTACCTTTGTGTGTTGTTACCTTTTTACCCTAATACAGTTACCATTCAGCCTAACCCTAAAGCGCAAGATATGTAGGAATGCATTTATCTTCAGTGGAAAATAATCTAATAATCGTTGTGTCATGTCACGGCTCGAATCATGTTTTATGTCATTGGCATGGCTTTTGTTTCTTTTGCAACACTTATGAATGCTAGCAGAAGATTGTTTACAGTTGAATGAATCGGTTGATGACCAGAAGTATTGAACTGAAGGATAATACAAACCAGACTTGTCGGCTATATCAAAGAAGCCCGATTTAATAACAATGGTCTCTCGTTTGATTGACCGATTCATTTGATGACCATATGAAGAATCTGTTTATGGAATAGCAGCGGGTTTGTCCATGGTTACCAAGAGTGAAGCCAATCAATGTTATCAGGGTACAAGTTGACTGAAAATTGTCTATTATTCCCATTGAATCATATTCATGGTTCCTGCCAACTTGCTCGTACTACAATGTTTACAGAGGTGCTCAATCTTGTCAGAAAGCAGCAATATCCAACCCTGTGATTTGTGGATGTCGGGAAAGATTTGAGGGACCGTAATAGAGTAATTTTGCAAGCAGGGTTGGCTCTAGAAAGCGCTGGTTAAGTTGGACGGCTTGCAAGTAGGTATTTCATGCCGCAATATGGTCGACACAGAAGTTCTCTGCTCAAGATGCAAGGAAGGCCTAGTTGTGATGACGTCAACGGAGACACAAACGGATGATTTCCTTGGTGCATCTAATGTTGTTGAGAGTCAAAATGACGTGGGAGCCAAGGAAGGGCATGCTGTTGACACAGGTAGTCAGTCAATAGAACCGTGTATACTTGAAGGTGTCAAATACAGTCAAGAGGATCAATTGGTAGTGGGTGATAATGAAGAGGCTTTGGATTTTGCTGTCTTTCAACAAGTTGTTGATGAAATACTAGAAGTAGACTCAAGTATGGAGATTGGGACAGCCGCTGAAATGTCGAATCTTGGAAATGAAATAGTGATTTTAACTCGGAGCTTTGAAGCATCATCGAATCCGAGAGCACGCTGGAAGAAGACAGTGAATGCCAGCAAAGCTGTTCACCGCCTCAAAAGAAAGAGGCGAGATGCGGAGGAAAACGAGGTACTCCACGAAGAGCCAACTTTCGCCAATGAAGAAGATGAAATCCTTTGCAGCGGAGTCCGCAGAATTGTCATAAGTAATGGCCGATTCAACTTGCACCAGCGGCATACAAGTAGTGAAGTGTTTCTTCCAGAGCCACTTAACGAAGCTGAAGTCAGTGAGGACCGCGTCCTAAGGGAGGTCGAACGCGAGTATCCTGCTGCAAATGGCCGAATTGAACTGCAAAGAGATCAGGCTGACTGTGGAGAAATAAGCGATCTTGGGTCACCTTTCGAAGCCAGTGAAGACAAGGACAGGTTGAGGAGGGCAAGCAATGTGCTGGGGCCCAACAAGAAGTGCCTTCAGGTACAAGAAGAGCACCAGAACATCGATCCGGAAAAGGATTTAGGACTTTCGAACGGCCATAATGGGGCATTCGATGTTGTCGTGTTAACCCGAAGCTTCGAATCTATTTCTACGACCGATGAAGAGACCATGGCCCAGCAAAGATGGAGCAATTTGAAGAATGCAACTAGATTTTCCAGAGCGGTGAATCGCATGCGATCTTTCAGGCAGCAAAGAGATGGAGCAAGCGCATCGCAAGCCAGTGACGAGAATGAGCCAAGATTCATAGGTGGTGGCTATCGAAAAGTAAGCATGAAAACAGTCGACGAAATAGTCAACATTGCTGCCAGAAGGAATCGATTTTGGAGACGCAGTTTAAGGTGATGCGGGACTCAAATGTAATAATGATATCAAGTGCTGTGACGGTGGTAGTTAGGAGGCTGGCCTTGCACGAAGAAAGACACGATTTTGAATGTTGGTAGTAATTTTGTAGATTCGCACACTTGTAAATCAAGCACAATTAGGATATCCATGTGCAATCGGTTTTGTTATTCAGATTAATTGCTGGATTGGTTGATTGGTGATAATCCCCTTAGGGTATTGAATAACGAATCTAATCAAAAGTACCAACGTCTCAGGAACAGTATGTGTGCTTTTGAACTGATTTCACAATCGATTGACATGTAATAAGAATAATTTATTCTGTTTCAGTTTGTATGTTCTAGAAACGTTCTCGTTCGATTCTGATTTTTTTCTCACAAGTTTTAACACGATGACTCTTGGTGAATTTAAGACGTATCTAATAATTATTAGATTATCATTAGATTAGATTATCACGTATTATCATATACCGAACGTTATATGAATATTCAGTATGATATTTGCAGAAAAAATGCTTTGAACAGTTTGCCACTGTCTACGATAAACATCTTGATGCTTCATGAAACATCAGAAAGACTAACGCAAACTCATAGATGGATGTTAATTAAAAGGGAAATGCAAACGACAGTGTGCACAAGACAAGTAAAGATAGACATACCAGGACACATAAGCTAAACATAAGCGCAAACTAAATTGTGGCCACACAACTAAGATTCCCTTAAATTTGATCCGTTTAATTAAGATTCCTGGCATTGGTAATTGTTGCTTTTTTCCCAAAAGCTGCAGCAGAAAAATAAATGTATTTTGATTTTTTTTGCTGTGAACTTTAAGCTAAGCCATGACGTTTTCCACTGTCGTGTCATTAAAGTTGGACAATTCAAGATGAACAAAATTTATGTGTCTTGGCCTAGGGTGATATTTACGGTCATTTAGAGCACAATGCTTGGAGAGGACTTCGTCTGCATGGCTAAATTTGTATCGTCATAGTTACTTCTTGTGTTCCTCTTTTATTGAGCTTCTTTTTTCAAATATATCCCTTGCTTTCAAGTTTATAAGACCCTGGGAGGTGGCTTATATTGACAGGGACTTCGTTCGCCTCGTTATGGGTCTGTATTCTCTATGCTTAATTGAGATAAAAGTCTATGTAGGATGTTTCATGGATAAAAGTCTTTTTGTTGCTAGGTAGCACATTTGTAATAAGATATAGACGCTTGATTGTTCAGGAATTCATCATTCATAGCAGGTATTTGACTCCGTCTTCCTGCAGACAGAAAGCTGCCTATGCAACCACTATACCTTTAACTACTTGTTGAGAGTGTCTTTCGAATGCTCGTACAACTAGCTCATGCTTCACATTTCACAGAAGTTGGAACTTTCTCGTCTATGACGCTCTGATTCTATATCCTAATTTCTTTCTATTCTTTGCTGCACGTGAGAGCACCCACCCTCTCCCCCCTCCTCTCCAGCTCTATCCATTCCTTATTCTGTAAGTAACACAGAATATTCTATACACTGACACGTTTTCCCTTACGACCCTCTAACCAAAACTCTTCCTTTAACTTTTCGATATATCCACCAATTTGTGTATATGTACTCCAAGTATATCATTGCATCGTCTAAGACCTTATGAGGATGTTTGAAAAGATCCCATAGCCCCATAAATTGCTATAGTTGATAGGAAATATGAGCAGCAAATTGCTTTCGTTGCAATTTGAAAACCAACGAACCGGATCATCGCTTATTATTTTCAGACAAGGTTTTTAAACATGGCATCAAACATGCTATGTTTTCTTTAGTCGGTCCATTATGAATGTACAATTAATTACCGGTATATCTACTCTCTTCGGCATCCGTTCCCACCCGTTCTTTTTCAATGCCTCAATTTCATTTGGTTTGGCGGTTCACGAAACGGTTCCCCATCGAATCGCTTTTGTCTGTAGCTGAGCCTAAATAACACCGATGCCAATCCCGAATGGAATGAAGCATTTCTCAGGTAGATGAAATGGCCTACGTACACTGACTTGAGGCCGCTTCGTTTGGCTCCGTGTGAATAGGGTCTGAAATGTATTGTTTGGTCTGATGTGTCGCAAACGAGTCACAACATTATGACCCAAACTGCACCAAAGAGAGGCTGATTGACAGGGTCTCCTAGGCAATGGCCTAGTTCAAACCTCTAGTTGACAGTTGTTTCTATTATTCACTTCTTTTCGGTCATATCTTTAGCTACCTGTCTGGTGTCAGAACCATGAATACATTAATTAAGAATTCATTTGGGTGTAAAAATAGGTTAAATATACTGAGGAAAATGTTTTAAGTACAGCCCTCACGTGTATCTTATCTAAGTTGAATAAATCGCTTTTGACCATGCCAATTAAAATGTCATGAACGTGAAGTTCATTTGGCTTGCTGGTGCCAATACTTTGCCACTCGCTGCCGTCAATGAACAAAGTGAAGTCTTGATTGAAAGGGTGAGCACACGGGCGGAAAAGTAATCTTGTCTCGGTGAAGTGTGTTCAGTTTTATTAATGCTTCTGGGGAATCATTGAGTTTTCTACAAAGCACATCCTTGACTTGGTAGCTAGTGTGTCATTGTATGGTTGAAAGCGAGATGGAGCAGCCACAGAAAAAAGGCAGAGAGGCATCTCAGTGGATCAGCAATGACAATGGTGCGAAGGATGATGATTATTATGATTGCACTGCAACAAGATCCCCAATTGATTCTTACCTTGGCGAGAAGAGTGGCATCAGAAGAAAAAGCCTTATGACTCTATCATCATTTAGGGACAGAGATGACCTTCTGCATGAAAATCCACCCGAAGAAAGAAAAAGACGTAAAAATAGATTGCGTAAAATATCTCTGAAGAAAATATTAGAACGGAAAGAGAGCTTGACGAAACAGGACGAATCTTCCCCATACAGTGGCACTTCCATCACGTCGAATGACTCCGAGAAGTATGCCACTAGTTTTGGCCTAAGTGCAGCAGGAGAAAGTTATGTGGCAGCTGATCAATGTGTTGAAGCTCTTCCAAATGATGCTGGCAATACTGCTAGCATCAGTCTTGTGACGAGAAGCTTTGAGTACAATCCAGAAGCAAGAAGAAGATGGTCCCTTCTGAAATCATCTGTATCAATACTTGGTATGAGAAAACACAGGCGTTCAGGGGGAGAACAGAACGACAATCCTCATGGAAATAGAGATGGATATGCTGTAGTGGGAGGGGAAACTAACGAGTTGAAAGAAGCAACTAATATAGAAGCCAAAATTGATGCAGATGAAATTGTGGAGGCTCTGCCAAGCCATTCAGAAAGCGTGGTAGTGATACGAAATTTTGAGTATAATCCTAATGCTCGAAAGAATTGGAAAGTACTGATGCAGGCGGCATTGAAGTCAAGAACCACCAGCGCAAGCACAGTCGAAGTAAGTTGCGCTAGGCCAGGCAAGCCCAGATTCGAGAGTGGGCTGCGAAGGAAAAGCATTGCCCACTTAGACAGTGGAGATTGGAAAAGTGCACATGGTCGTTTCAAAGGGGTCAGTGATCAGAAATTCTCAACAGGTCACTACAAGAGGGAGTCAACCCTTCAAGGAAAGGCTGATTCCTTGACAAGAAGTGATAGAATGCACAAAGAGTATCTTGGGTATGACGTCATCTCGATGGAGGAACCTGAACGTGAAGGACGCTGTGAGTCTGGCTATCATAGAAGCCAACAGAGCAGATACGTCACTTGGGAAGGAGGGATCTTCTAGTGGCAGAAATGGTGGCTCTAGTCCAACGATGGTGGATGGATGCAGTCAGACAGATGAATTGTATCTTGCCGCATCATTAGGAATGCAAGAATGCCCAAACTGCAGACAATACGTGATTGCTGGTATGGATGCAGACAAAACATCCTTCATTGAGACCAAATACCTTGAAGAGAAGGGAAAGATTGACTATGGAATTGACACGGCTTCATCTACTGACTCTGACGATAAGGCTATCACGAAGAGTCGTGATTGGAATGGAAATCACAAGGAACTTTCACCTGCACGGAGAAGGTTTAATGACAGGGATGAAGAAGGGAAGGCATCTACCAAAGTTGGGGATTCAATAATGGAGAACCCAAAGGAGCCAGTAATTGTTATGATAAAATGTGTAGACATGAATGGGTTGCACTGCGTCAAGCAACAAAAGGCAAGATCACCAGGAGAAGACTTGGTAACCTATGTGTGAAAACAGAAAATATGTTACAATTTGCTTTTTTAATTTCGTTAGTTTCATCAATAACAGTGCCCCTTTTTCCAGTGGTTAAATCAACTAAAAATTTAATTCTTGAAAAATGCAATCTTAGGTCTCGCGTGGCATCAGGCGAAGAGGGCTGTAACTCTTCTCGTACTCCCGGTGACCAAGGTAGGGTAAATAGGGCAATTAAATAGATGGGACATATTTACAGAGGGATCTTGATGACTAGAACAGTGGTGGAAGATTCATTGCAAAGGACAGGCGTGCAAGATATTTGCTAGGTGCAGGAGCTCTAGGCTTTCTTGTAGCCTGTGAGAAATTGAGAGCGGCCGATCACGGTTGGGGACCTGGCGACCTCGTCGGCCATATTGCCTTTCATTTGCTTTCGTTTCATTCAGAGGATTGCTTAATGATGTGATTAATATTGCATTAATTCAACTGAGCTGATTTGACTGTGGGTACTATAAATATGGTAAGCGATTGGAGCAAGGTCGGATGTGCGTATCGGAAAGAGATCGTACCAGTAGAAAAGATTCCAAAGATGTACGAAGACGAAGACGATAGAAGAGTATAAGAAGAGAAACACCCAGGTGCAGCAAACCCAATGTTCTTTCAATGAACATTTAAAGTCTGAATCAGATCAAACCCTTGAATGGATATAACTCTGCATGGCTTTATTGTCAATTATTAATAAGCTTCTTGACTTGCTTCATCTTCTTGAAATTTAATCTTAGGCCACATACATACGTTTGAAACAGACTCTTGAACGTTCTGAGCATTTTCGAGTCCATTCGGGAGCACTTTTCTGATAGCTAGTAGGGCGTTTCTAGCCGCCCAGCCCGAAGCTGAACCTTAAGCATAAAATCTTCTTTATAACCCATGGCAAATTTGCCCATGTTTTGCTTTCCTGGGAAACCCTTTTGCTATGTTTATATGCATTGTAACCCTTAGTATCAGATAAAGTGGCGTGGCAGTCATCCACTAATTACGTCATACTGTAAGTCTTTCATTTGAGAGCATCCAGAAGCCCTATTGTTGTTGTTGTTGTTATTGTTATTGTTGTTGTTATTGTTGTTGCATTCAGTAAATGCTCGATGGTGTTGTTGCACGTAACAAATAAGCAGAAAGGATCACAAGAATTGCTTTCGTATTTTTATTGTTATGTAGTTTATGTCCCTTTTCACAGTTTTATGAATTAAAAAAGAGAACTGCTAAAAAAACCAGAATGTGGCTTTAAGTTATACATACACAATGAAAGGGTGTTGTGGAGATTCATTGCAAAAGCAATATCGTTAATGAAAAGGGAAAATCTATCAACAATAACGCGTCAAATAATCGTGAGACATCATCAGTAGAAGAAAGCGAACTTTAGCTCCTTAAGCAGCTAATTTCAAGAATGAAACGATTCTTTAGACGAGCTAAAAACTACGGTAGCTGTTGTATCAAGAACCGAGACATACGCTGAAATTCTCCAATCAAATAATTTGCACATGACAAAATTGCGGTTTTCATTAGCAATGAAAAACTTTGCAAGGCATGGAGAGAAATCACAATCCTGAGTTGTATAGCAATTGAAATCATAATCCAGAGTAAGAATAACTTGAATATGAGTAATTTGAATAATGATTTGAATAACAATAATTTATGTGCTTGAAGTTTAAAGACAGCAGGATGATCCTAAAGACTCAGTGCTGGCACAAAAGCGAGACTTTACCAAGACTTTTGAATAATTTTATCCCGAATACGGAGAATCTGCAACGATGCTGAAGATATTATCCTGAAGCAGCATCATCCTCAGATTGTCTGGTATCAAGATAATGGGAAAGAAAAAAGCAGTATCATGATAATAGGATTCATTAGCATCGATACATTTTATACCTTCAAAAAGATTCATGAAGCAATTAACAGAATATGACGTCATAGCACTGTCCCATGTATCGATAGTGTAAAGCTTTATGTCCTCGTCAGATTAAAGAAGCAATAAATCTCAGAGTGCAATAGAAATCGACAATCTATTACGTCAAGTCAAGAATCGGGGCAACTTTTTAATTGTTTCCTTCCATGACAAAGTGGATAAACAATGATTCAACCAATCTGTACATGCTTTAATGTGGATTCAAGGGGAATACAAATTGCTTGTGTTAATGACATTAATGAAGCAGAAATTCAATGGTGACTATTGTGAAGATAAAGGCTAGTTGGAACGATGTCATAAGAGATGGTGTCATTGCCTAAAGCATGCATTGGGAGGGCAGTGAAAGTCAGGAGAGTCGTTTGAGCGAACAGCTTCAAGCAGTAATTAGTCAAGCATATAATAGAATAAAACTATATTACAATGAGAACGGGATTCATTTGTCTATAGCAGAATGCGACATATATAAAAAGCGTATCAATTCCCAGTCTATGAATCTTCATCGGATTGAGCTTTAAGTTCGCTTGCTGTTTCATCCGGCCCATCGGATTCCTCCTTCATCGGAGGCAGGTCCGCCCTACAGTGGACACCGCTTTTCATGTGGTGCTTTTTCCCTATCCGCCTCAAGAAAATTTCTCGTCTTTTCTCGGACATGCTTGCAAGAATCCTTTCACAGAAATACGGCCGGTTCTCGAAGCTCCTCATAACAACGACCGGGTTGCAGCTGCCATATTGGCTATCTAAGTACTTCACGTTGACATGCGCGTCTTTGTCAACTTCTTCATTAAAGCAATTACAACAGACGTATATCGAATGGTCTTGTACTTGGTTGTCATAATGCGGAACACACCTGATTCCGTGGTCGCTGTCAAGTTGTGACCACGACTCGTCTTCCTGCGGCTTAATCTCGTCTAGCCAATCCTCGGCGGAATTTGCCAAGTTTTCCATCTCAGTGCAAGCTCTGGTATAGAATCCACCAAGCAGATTTCTCAAGCCTTTCATTGCCGACCCAAATCTATGCTTTTGCTCGCCGTTTTCACACGAATAGCTTGTGAAAATCGGCTTCCCGTTTTTTTCCTTGTGCTGTTTGCAAATGTCATCAAATTGTAGCACGCAGTCCTTTTTGGCATTCTCAATAGCATCGAGAAGTTTGTTTGCAAATTTTGGCGCACATTTTCTTAAAATTGACCGCAAGCCACATCTTTTCTTGCCTTTACTTTCAACTTCATTTCCACCTTCCAAATCGGTCTCGTCATCTGAACTCCTGATGCTCTCGTCTTGGTCAATGCTCTCGTCATTCTCATCAATCACAAATTCTGCTTTACGCCGTCCATTTTGGCTGCTTCCAGACTCATTTCCGCTATCACCCTCTTTTGCATCAGGGGTAATAGCATCTGCATCGAGGCCATTTCCGATTTGGTCCGCACCAGAGCGCCTACTTCTTCTTTTCCTGTCTCTTTTGACTGGATCCACGTCCTTTCCAAGATCCAAATTATCAACATCAAACCCTTTGTTTCGTTGCGAATTGCCTTCCTGTTCAGAAACAGCTGGGCCTATCACTCGTCGGCTTTGATCTGCGTCGCTTCTTTCCTTCCCATGCCCCCTTTCAATACCATAGCTGTCTGCAGCATCAAACAAACGATTATAATCTGGCGTCTGAAAGTGAGACGGCTGCTCCTCTTGCTGTTGTTCCTCCTCTATATCAACGTACTGGCCTCTCTTCTGATATTGGCTGCCTCCATTTGGTCTTGCGGTGCTGTATTCTTCTAACCCATTGTTTTGGGCCTTTCTGTTCTGTGGTTTAGACCTGTTACTACTTTGTCCAGTTTGCCTTGGTTTGTCATGCTGTGCCTGCGATTCCAAATTAGCGCCATTTAGACCACGGTGTCCTCCAGTATATTGCGAACTCCTTTCATTTGTTCCAATGCTGTCTCTTACTGCACTCCATAACTGGGTAGACCTTGGCTTTGTGCTAAAGGACGTTCCAGACGGGCCAATTGTAATAGTGGTGCTTGGTGGAACATAACCAGGTCTTTTCTTGCCAGATACCATAATGCAATATTGCCCTAAAGTAAAACAATTGCTACCAATAGACCTTTTACCAACTGGTTAATTTAAAAGGCGTTAAAAACGCAATACACGTACTTTCATTAAACAGCGTACATGCCTTACGACTAAACTTCATTTAGCCCTCAAAAGTGCTGTGTCATTGTCGTATGAAAACAAAGGCAGAATGCTGAAGTCAAATCTGAGTTAGATAAGGTGTCCCCTTAGCTGGTATCTTACCCAGCATTTTTCTGTTTGAAGGGCATCCTTACAGCACCAATCATGGAATCAAGAAGTAGAAAATGCTCCATAAAGATGCTGCATCCCTTTAGTTACCAGCAGAACTTTGCAGACGAATCAGAACTTTAATTAAGAAAGTAATGAATATGTCATGCTACTCATTGAAGCCAGGTGCCGTTTTAACCATAAAATACAAAATGCACCAAATGAATATTACAAACCTTTTACATCATTGAGGCTTCTTGTTTCCCTTGCATTGCGTAGCGCTGTCTTGTACGCTAGCGAGAAAAGTCTTCTATTTCCGACTTAGCAAAATGAGCTCATCAACCAGCATGTTAATTCTACAACTTTATGAATAATTGACTGATTTTCCATTCAGTTTCAACCTCAGCCATAAATAAAAGATTGACCCAGTGGGAAACCCTGTAAGGGCTAAGCTCCTTCT